>JAOVYW010055156.1:0-23358 GCA_025775045.1 Hiodon tergisus | reverse complement strand
ATCTCTTACACGGAAACAGTTTATCCCATCACGTCAATGAGGAATATTTGTTATCCGCAAAATTGGGTTTGAATCCGAACCCAACTAATCAATTATTATTAAAAAAAATATGAATTAACACCAGCCATTATCAAAATTATAAGTCACACGATAAGATACGTATGATAAGATACAAGGAGAATCGTTTAAAGGTAAGAAATTAAAACAAGGAAAGCTTCAGCAAACCAACCGCTAATTGAGCAATCACATTATCTTCGGTAGCAGTGTAAAGGCAGGAATAAACACTGGTAAGCTCACTTGATAGCGAAAGCTGACGCTTCATTGACAGAACAGATAGCAGTGAGTGGCTGTGCAGTCTGATAAGCTGTATCACTTTCACACACACAACGCAGTAATTCAATACTTAGAATTCCGCCAAAATTCAGACACCTTAATGACATGGACAACATGGCTGCCCTAGGAAAAGAGCTGTTGGCGGTCTTAGTACAGTACTGCCACAACTTGGTGGAGGGGGAGTGACAGTAGATTCTCAATCAAAATTAAATGAGTCATCAAATTTTATAGATTTATTTATTTTTCACGTTTTTCATTACCATTGTTAACCATTACAATTGTTTTCTATTTAATCCACTTTATATATATATAGTTTTATAACTATACCATCTGTATGCTAAGAACATGCTTTGGCAACACAAATAATATATTTCTGTCAAACATAAAACATTTTGACACTTGAGAGTTACTTTAGGCAGCCAGCAGGGGGAAGCCTTCTTCTTCTGATATATCTCAGGGGTCAGAAGAACGACAAGATACAGATCTAGTGACGTTTGACTGGCAGCCAAAGCATTTCTGATGTGTGCTTTTGGAGCCAAAATTGAACCCCCTTCGAACAATAAATTAAATCATGTAACAGCTTTAAATATATATTTGGCCCTGCTCTTAGAACCGTGATATCTGATCCACATTAGTTTGTAGTAGCCCCCTCTCTTTCTGGTAGCTGCACAGAAAAATGCCCCCAGAAACAAGCTTTCTGTGATACTGAAAAGTAGCTATGACATCAGTGCCTTGAAAAATGCCCCCAGAAACAAGCTTTCTGTGATACTGAAACGTAACAATGACATCAGTGCCTTGAAAAATGCCCCCAGAAACAAGCTTTCTGTGATACTGAAAAGTAGCTATGACATCAGTGCCTTTCTTTTTGGAACAAATCTTGTCTTGTGAGAATAATTACCCATGAAAAATGGGTAAACTGGTTACAAAATTTCTCTTGCCACAATTTTTCGATGATAATATTTATGAGTGATAGATTAACCCCAATGATGTATTAAATAAACCTACACCGTCCCCCCAAAAAAACCTATACTAATACTAATTATTACCCTATGTATACATATGTTTTTATTATTATCTGTAATATTGAAAGAACAACAAAAGAAAAAGTGTTACCAGAACATTAAATATGACCGAAAAAGTCAATTTAATACATAATGCAATTATTGGAGGTAATTAAAGCCTCCTGACATGTTTAACTGTGTTGCAATGTGGGTGTGGTTTCACTGCAAAGACTCTAGACCCATCTGGGTATCTGAGAACCGTGGTGTTGTTGAGGGAACGGTTCAAATCCTGACACATCCCTGTATTTCATTGCCGAGCTCCACACGAGAAATGTGACGTGTGATCACACTCTCGTCTCACACCCTCGCATTCATAACAAGCTTTCTTCTGGTTGGTTCTGAGCTTTTGGTCATTGGCCCAATCGAGGTCATGCCATTTCTGTTCTGATATCTACGCTGCTCATCATCATCAGCTGCTACTCCAAGGCCAACCTCCAGTTTTCTCACATTGTTCTGCTCCCGGCAATATCCGCAGTCCTTCACAATTCATTTTATCAATGAAGTGTCTAACCAATAATCATCAGACCGTGTAGATGACCAGTAAAACGGAAGTATGGATGTTATTAATAGTCTGCTTGCCCACCGAGAAATCTGTAAGCGTTGTAAAATTGTTGCCATTTGTTACAACACTACAGAAAACTGAACTAATATGTAGCAATGCGTGTCATCTGCCTGCAGCTTTTAAAATGAGGCGAAATGTCGATTTGCACTTACAATAACAGGAAACCGTATATTTAAGAGCTGTGTAAAAAATGAAATAAAAATAAAGCTTAATAAGAAGGAATCAGCTTTAACACATTAGTAGTTGAATGGGCTTACGTTGCAGTAAAAGCAAGCCTAACTGAGTTGATTAAGGGACTAATCAAAGATCTGTGTCTTGTGTACGACGTAATCGCTGCCTCGTACAGTGTGTTTATACGGCAAAAGTGGCGTGTTTTTGGTTGTGTGCGTCCGTGAGCTCGCGCGCATGTCTCGGTAAGTGTGTTCGAACAAACAAGCGGAGCGACGAAACAGCTGTAATGAAGAAGTCAAGTGAATAAGTGGCTTAGACACGGCCTGCTGAGGAGGAAAATGAGGGTGCTTCTCACCTCCAGTCTGTCCGTCCTCATCAGCTTCTGGGCGGCGGCCGCCGCAGCTGCAGGAACCGGAACGTTGGGGCTGCCGGTCACCAATACGGGTGCGCTGGGCAGGATTTCGGCCTGCATCAGGCCGGGGGACACAGGCCCCAGGTACGGGTTGAATGCTGCTGCCGCAGTGGCATTGGTGGCAAGGCTTGGCGTGACTGAGAACATGGGCTGCAGGAGACACAGACACCAGCCTTGGTCGGTGATCAGGAGAGCAATGAAGCATCTGTCAGACTCAGCTAAGTCTAGTTGAGAGTCATCATTTATCACGTCCTCCTCAGCATTTGAGGCCTGGACTCGAATTCCGCACCTCTGTCAGCCATACAGAATTACACCTTGATACAATATAAAGGAGTCACACTTGATCTAGACAGCTTGTTTCTAATGTCCGGGCTTTCTCCTTGCCCTCTTTGTCATTGATGGCGAAACTGCAGGCCTTTTATATGGAGATAGGTCTGTGTGCGTTTGTGTCTAATCTGGATCCACAGTGTCAGAGTCTGAATCAGGGATCCAAAATAAAGATTTATTAAAACCAATACACTGAAAATGGTTCTTCAATGTGAGACTAGCACTCACATTTTTGCTCTATTTTATTATGTCAGTTTCTCTGACTGAGAATGTTGATTGGGGTATGTGTGTAGGTCTGTGTGTGTGTGTGTGTCTATGTACGTCTGTGTGCTTCCACACCTGGTTTCATATCAATGGCATATCCACCTGGTTTTGATATTTTCTTACTTTCCTTTATTTGTGAATCCTGCCTGAGGACGATAACCTTTGATCTCAGCTGAGGGTGTGCCTGGATTGCAGAGCGGGGTGTCTTGTCCTAACAGCCATAGTCTTTGAGGTGTCTCTCTCTAGTGTTTGCAGTCTCCGTGGTTAGGTAACATGTCATAAATTCTCCACTTCATGGAAACTACCAGAAACTATTCCTAGAACCATGAGGTAATCATAACCAGGAGTGGCTACTGGCTAACAGATTTGAAAGAACCAAATGTAGACTGCTCTTCAAATATTTTCAAAAGAACTATTTAATAATATATATATATATATTTTATGAAATAGTTCTCTCTCTCTATATATATATATATATATATCTCGTGTAGGGACTTTTATTTATTTTTATTTTTTTAGTTTTTAAATTGATCATTTTGAACAACAGACCACACATTCAGCACATTGGCTCAGGAGTAGAATCATAATTCCTAATTCCATGACATCATTGTAAAATTATATTACAAATACAATTGGCAATTGCAAATTTGAAAAGGTCTATGATTTATGGTAAACATGTTTTTGTGTCCTTAGGTATCTAAGAGCTAGCATCTAAAGGCAGATGAATTATGAATTCAAATCGGCCCAGTTGCCTTAGAAAAAATATGATCATCTTCCCATTTCAAATATTTCCTTTGAGGGAGAGATAGAAAAAGTCCAGTTGATGTAATAATCAAAGTCTGACTAGGGGGGGTGGCAGGAACAGCTATGCCTCTCAGCTCTCAGGGTGGATCTTTTTTTTAACTTCCAGTAAGGGACTGGCAATTAACTCTGTCTTTTTAATCTAAACCATCATCTCAGAGGCATGGATATTAACGTGCTCTAATTAGATCACCTTCAATACCACACCATGCATGAAATTAAAATCAGCTCCCACATAGAAAGAGGAGAAAAAGACCCCGGCTTTCTTCCTGAGGAGCGATTCATCATCCTATGTTTCTTCCCCTCGTTCTCTCTCTCCGTGCTGTAGCAAAGTACTTCTCTGTCATTTTAGGATCTATTGAATTTCACATTCCAATCCCTTTCGTAGCCCTCTCTCATCTCCTCAGTATGTTCAACATCACCGATTCTCTCGCTTCACTGCAAGGCAAGAACTGAGATTGCCCTGGTGGAAACCTAAAGCACCTTTCTCACAAAAATAAATAAATAAATATTTACATGAGTACTTGCTTTTGGCCAGGTGACAAAGAGTCTTGCCTGTTGATTTTTGTTTACAGATTTCCATTTAGGTGACCGCACTCATCTCCTCATCCTATATTTTTGCTTCTCTCCAGGACTCCAAACTAAGCCCCTGGTGAAATATTAGGAATGGCACCAAACCCATTCTTATCCTGAACACATGGTTTATTTTAAATCTCAGAACATGTGATTTCTTCGCCAAGTGTCTTCAAAATCAGAAGGCTTTAAACTTAGCAAGAGCGCTATATTCACTGCTTCGGGGGGTTAAGCATTGTTTTTATTAATATGTGAGTACTATAGATTCATCACATTTCAGAACAGTTAAGCTACACAGCAGGTACCTGTTTTTCTAATCAATTATTCAGTGCTACATAGGGGTCAAATGAACACACATTATGATACGCACATCTAACTCTGTTGGATTTTTTTAACTATATATTTAAATGGTATGGTATTTTTAATATCATAAAACAGTGTGGTGTCTTTTTAAATTTTTATCATAACAAACATATATTGTAGAATGGTGAAAGTTATATTAATATCTTGAAAAACTGAAGTTACAGGATACAGTAATGATAAACTTCCATCTTATCAAATGTTTGCGAAACAACCGTACACTTCTCTCTGACTGGCTTCTGACGATGTCACGGGGGAAAGTTTTCTTAACAACCAATCACTGCTTCTGAGAGCACCCCATAAACATCTGCCCTACAAGCTCTCCACTGAAAACAGATGACTTCTGGTGCAGCTCCTGAATGGCACTTAATTTGGTCATCAGGCGCTCCTGCGTCGTTTAGTGAAGAGACGGCTTGTGCAGCCGAACAGAGACCTGTGTTCACTCAAACCCTTGGGATGTGTGTATCTAGGGTGACTGTGGCGTGTCTGGGGAGTCACTCACTACAGGCTGGAGCTGTGTCCCTGGCATCATGGCGTTGGCCAGCTGCATCTGCTGGGCAAGCATGGCCATGTTCTTCTGCTGGATCAGGTTATTCCGTCCATTGATCTCTAGCTGTGTCTTCAAGTGCGGAGGGGGGTGTAGGTACTTGCAGTTCTCTCTTGAGCAGCGGCCCTGGGATGGGACAGCGAGAGAGAGAGAGAGAGAGAGAGAGAGAGAGAGAGAGAGAGAGAGAGAGAGAGAGAGAGAGAGAGAGAGAGAGAGAGAAATGGGGGAAAAAGCAGAACGGAGAGGGGAGAAATGGCACGGATTAGTACCCGTTTTCACAGCGGTCGATGGCACAGATAGCGCAGTGTGAAGCCCAGGCAAAGGGAGAATTTCTATCAGTCTCTCCCTGACTCCCTCACAGCAGTCAGCAGTGCTCTGGGGTTCAGGCACTGTATAAGACAAATCAGCCACCAAATCACAGTTCCTGTCAGAAATAAAGATAGTCCACTGGAGCACACACCTTACAGTAAACAAACCCTTTTCATCACACAGGAGGAGGAAATATAGAAAAGAGCAAGAAAACACACACACACACGCACACGCACACACACACACACACACACACACACGCACACACACACACGCCTCCATATTCCTCTTAGGTCTCTACTCTGTCTTGGAAATAGAGATGATTTCATTCACAAACTGCGACTGATGAAATGGCGCATCTGCGGGTCAGAGGGTAATTCAGATTATGGTAATGCCTACTGTGCCGCACAGCAGCATGGGCTGAGACATTGTCTCATCGTCTATTCAAGCCTCCCTGCACTTTTCTTCTCCCAAATGCGCAACAGTGGCTCATCTCTCCATGAATATTGAGCAGATAAGGCCCAGCGGTGTGAGGCTGCTGGCAGGACAACACTGTTGTAATTGAACCAAGATGCACAAAGACTCATCACCGAGGAACACGGTAACCCTGACCAGAGCAACAATGTGCCAGTGCGTCGTTTCCTCCCCCCCCCCCGGTGCATCCTGGGTCCACCAGGTTCATTCTGTCTTAGAACAGCACCAACCACCAGTGTAATGATATCCAGTCCCCTTCACATCTCCATCTTGACGCATCTCACTCACGCCTGCCAGCCGCTGCTCTGTTCCTCAGAGGCCTGCTCGATGACAGGAGTAGATCATCGGGACACTGGTGGGGGCTTCTAGTTCATTTTTTTAGTTGAAAGCCTTAAGTGTAATATTGGGAGTTCAACCCTATGACATGCCACATATCATTAGGCAATAATTGCTAGAGGCCTACTGTTTTATGAAAGCGTTGGGGGTTTGTTGAGGGCCAGTCCAATCTCAATTTAGTGCCAGGCTATAAGTTGTGACTAGGACATAATACATTTGGATTCACAAGAAATCTTTGGCCCATGAGGTAATTTACTAGTATTTACATTTTTTATATATATAACATATGAGTTATATAGGCGTTGAGCTGTATATCAACATGAAGCGGTCATTAACAAAACATACTGAGTAACCTGAGCTTTAATGACTAAAAGTAACAAAACCAAAAAATCAGAAAATCCATGAAAAAGGCTGCCAGAATACAAATTTCTGTAAAAAAAAAAAAAAAAAAAAAACACATTGTAAATATAGAGACGTTAAAAAACTGACATTTTGTCGCAGCCACTCAACATTTAAGGAGGTGTTTATCTATCTCTATTCTCTTGGACTTCAAATGCTTCCTTGAATGGTGGCAATAAGCTGAAATATGACTGAGAAGAAGCTAGGCTAAACTAACGCATTACAGATATTTGACAAAAGGTCTGGAGGTCTAGTTACTAGGCTTGGTTCACCACTGCGCTACAATGCTTCTCAACAATCCTATAATGAAATAATACATCTAAAAATGATACATATTACAACAGTGTACAAGGACTGAAGAAACAAGTTCCTCCAGGACGTTAACAGAGACACAGATTCTAACTAGACACAGATTTGGCTGGAAACGCATGGATGGGTGGAAAAACTAGACAAAAACTATTTACAGCAGGGAAATATGTAGATTTAGACAATTAGAAATTTGGAATATTATCCAAAGCTCACCAAATTAAATGCCTTCGCCCATTTACTCATAGGGGATACTGCCCAGCCTAATCCGAATTTAAGTGTTAATAAAAATTGTCATAGTTAAACTTGGCCGGATGGTCGACAGAGCCAAGCGATTCCATTCATATTAAACAGCTGATTAAAAACACAACAGCTGCTGCCTCTAGCAGAGTCAAGGGAGAATAACCCTCAAATCCTCGTCCACGCAAGCTCACTTCACCCACCCTTTTCCAAGACTTAAAGGATTTCTCATACGAGAATAAATGAAAAAGACAGATCATACTGTTCTCCAGCATGACTCCAGCTGAAATATCCTCCGCTAACCTTATAGAAGGAAAAACCGTCTCTCTTTCCTCTTCCATAGGCATTGTGTTCAGTAACAACAGCCCTGCAGGAGGGGGTCTAGGATTGGTCAGGGAGGACGTCTACCCACTCAGACGAAGCAACATGACTTGCGGCTGCTCTGCACGCCGAGCCGATTACTCCACGTGAGAAGTCCCGGCGAAATTATCACGAGGATATTAATTCACCTTCAAACGGACTCCCCGCCCTATCATGACTGACGAGTCACGGTGGAATTACCCATTTAGGATCATTAAGGCGGGGGAGTTTGTGTCAGTCATTTGGAGGAATGGTGGGTAGGGCATGCTAAACGCCCCACAGGAGCTGCCGAGGCCTGCCGTCTCCTGCGGAATCCTGCCGTCTGTGTGGACGTGTGCACACAAGCACCGCTGCGTTAGACAACATTGCCTTTGCAAGCTGCAGACTCCCTGAATCAGTTCATTTCGCAATGCTCATGTCTAACACATTCAGAAACCAATTTTATTAATCAGGGGTTTTCTACAAATTTCAGGACAGTGGATAGATTGATCATTAGTGCGTGTGGCAGTGTGCACTGTGTATTTGTATCCATTCTTATTATATATAACATAAACAATATTATGCACAAACATACTTCTAACTGCATCCCAGTGAACACGTTGAAAAACGCAGTATCCTAAAAATGTCTGACGTTGTTCACTGTTCCATTCTGTTAACTGTCATATACACGTGGAATTGCGTGTCTGCGCTAAAATGTGTTAAGAGTCTATCCACAGTAATAAATCACCTTGGCCTCATTACAAAAGACATCTTTGGGCCACATTTCAGTTCTTAAAGAAAACGGACACAGTTCCAGACGGTTGGCTTTGTTAGCTAGGAAGGAGGTTTTCCAAACATCTCTCCTGCCTTTGAAGCTTTTTCTTTTTATTCATTTTATTCTATTGACCTCTCCCTTTGTTTTATTTTTTAAGCCCCCTTTTGACATCCTCTCTGTTTTCATCCAGACTGTGGCAGAGCAAGCAGGGCTACTCTTGGACCACTGGAGATGGGCAGTTTTTGATAGACAGCACTTATATACAGGAAAATACACAGGGAAAAGCAATAAAAGCACACCAAAAAAAAACATTTTTTCGAAACTATTCTTTTGAAATCTGTTATAGGATCTGTTATTAAAAGCATACACATTTATTGCACTTACAGTCCAGTATGAGTAAGTATTCAATGGACCGCCAATAATGTCCTTGACTTGAGCATCCTTAGCACTGTTAATGGCCATTAAAAATGACTATTCTGAGAATAAACTGGTACTGCATGTACATTTCCAGCAATACGGTGGTTTCCATGCTGGTTCCCATTTATTATCATGGGTAAAGAGATGGCCATGTCACAATCCCTGTCACTCCCCATTTCCAGCTCCACGTTTACACACAAACACACAGAGACACAAAGATATCAGCATTCAATAGCCTGCACTAACACCTTTCATACACAGTGTTATATTAATTATAACATAATGCAGGCCAGATATGGCTAGTATGGAGGTTGATTTGGAATATGTTGGTAAATAATCACTCCGACGGAGTCGTGAGACTACGTGGATCTGCCTGGGATCGGAGACCTGGGACACCGGCAACGCCAGCCACTTAGCAGATGTTTAGCTATAAAAAGACCAGAAGAGACGGCCATGAATTATAGGACACCCCTCCACCCCACATCCCACACTCCAAGTAGCCACTTATTAATACATTAATAGTCCAATCAGGAAAGGCGAAACTGAAAGAGACACCGGCTGAAATACACTTAACTGCTAATAAAAGACGATCCTGGCTGCGATGCAGAGACGGAGAAGCATTGACAAAGTAGACCCCACCCCCATGCCCTGAAGGCACTACTTCATCTATGGTAAACACATGCAATTTGCACCCAAGTCCTTTGCCCTCAGTACTTACCAACAACACTAACATTAACATACACACACAGTGTTCACATAATTGTCATTTCTTTAATTGCTTGATAGAAAGAATCCTTGCTCTTCAGCTTCTAAAACAGGACGCTGCCCAGTTGAGAAGGGGCCAGATACACATGGAAAACTTCTCCCATGTGGGAAAGGGGACAGGCTGATCTCAGGTGAGAGTGGAACACCTGGACAACATCATGTGTCTCACGCTCTGTGTGTCGTGAGGTTGCCGATGTCAGCTGACTATTTTAGTCTGTTCCGCTGACCTGATGAAAATGCAGTTAAACAATCGTTCATGATATAAACAATCGTAAAGAGTCAATGGGTTTTGTTTGATGTTTCCAATGACCTGTGTACAAGCATACAGCGCTCCTTCAGTTACCTTAAACTTAAAAAGCTGGAATCCTTAAGACCAATTCACTGTCTACTGCTGTTAAATTAAATATATGATTATGATGAGGATTTTATTATTTCACCTAATTATTTATTAAGCAAAATCAGTTTTTAGTGGTTTCTATAAAGATGAGCTGAGCACTGCAGAATATGGTCCTTTTAGCTAAGGTGAGCATGTGAGAGTCCATCAGAGACTAAGCTGATCTGATTCCAGCAAAAAAAAGCAAGCCGCGTATCGAGTGTCTGTGTGTGTGTGTGTGTGTGTGTGTGCGCTGTGTGTGTGTGCGTGTGAGCGTGTGTGCTGTGTGTGTGTGCGTGTGTGTGTGTGCGCTGTGTGTGTGCGTGTGCGTGTGTGCTGTGTGCGTGCGTGCGTGTGTGTGTGCACGTGAGTGTGTGTGCTGTGTGTGCGTGAGTGTGAGTGTGTGTGAGTGTGTGTGCTGTGTGTGTGCGTGTGTGCGTGTGAGTGTGTGTGTGTGCGTGTGAGTGTGTGTGTGCGTGCGTGTGCGTGCGTGCGCGTGTGTGGAATCACATTGCGCTTCCCCCTTCTGACCCTGCCTGTCTCTCATGGTAATTACCTCTGTGGCATTCACACAGACCTGCACATACATCCACTACTGACGTTACCGACCCTGAAATTTTGTTAAGTCATGTTCGCAGTCAGATGACGTCAATTGGTGGCAAACGAATGAGCAACGGTCGAGAATTTATTAAGCCAATATGAATATATAAACATGAATTAAGATTTTTTTTAAATCCGGATGCGATGATCCCCGTGAAAATGAAACGTACGCCTGCAAACTCATTAACAAGAGTCACACTATTGCTCCTCCTAACGAGCAGGAATGTAAAACCTCAAGTGAAAGCACAGACGCGCCGTCACATGATGTTTTGCTGCTAATATCATACCGGGGGCCTGTAGGCAGATGGCCCGCGCTGCGTTCAGCCAACAGACTCGGTGCTCAGTCCCTAACTGCACTGGAATCCCAGAGATCACTGCGGTGTTTATGAGACGCCGGCGTTCTCGCTGTTTCCACTCGCATTCATAAACGGGTAATCACAGACGCTAATGATTGAGACTTTTAGAAGCATTGGAAAACTTAAGAGCAGAAAATTGCACCGCTATCGAATCGGCAGTGATGACAAAGGAAGTCCTAATAAGGAATGCCGGCTATTCTGCAGAATCAGAGACGCAAAGTTAAACATTTTCTGTCCCGCTACCCATGCGCACAGTAATTCAACAAGCCTAGATGGTCTGAACTACACAGTAACAGCTCACCAAGCCTACACGGTCAGTAATACACAGTAACAGCTCACCAAAGCCTAGATGGTTTGAACTACACAGTAACAGCTCACACAGTCAAGATGGTGAGTAATACACAGTAACAGCTCACAAAGTCTAGATGGTCAGTAATACACAGTAACAGCTCCTCAAGCCTAGATGGTCAGTAATACAGAGTGAAAACTCACCATGCCTAGATGGTCTGTAATAAACAGTAACAGCTCACCAGGTCTAGATGGTCTGTAATACACAGTAACAGCTCACTAAGCCTAGATGGTCAGAAATAAACACAGTAACAGCTCACTACGCCTAGATGGTCTGTAATACACAGTAACAGCTCCTCAAGCCTAGATGGTCAGTAATACACAGTAACAGCTCACTAAGCCTAGATGGTCCGTAATACACAGTAACAGCTCCTCAAGCCTAGATGGTCTTGAAAGCTCCTTTTTCCCGCGACTACACCATCATTCATGATAATCATGAAAGTAGCTGCAAGTGTTTTTCATTCATTTTAATTGACCGTGTAAATTTAGACTTTAATAATGCAACGTTTAAATTAAATTAAATGAATCTTGTTGCATGAAAACGCAATTTTTGTTGTCTTTTTCAATTTCCTATCAGATTTTTCCACAAGGGAGAGAGGGAGAGAGAGCAACATATTAACGACATTCCCAGAAGCCGCAATCACACAGTATCAGTGCACCTGGATATAGCAGGGGGCTTGGGTAAAACCCGTAGAGAGGGATTTGTAAACAGCAGAAGATCCGTGGCTGTAAAAAGCATATTCAACACTGAAAATCTGTACTCTTTTGACAGACAGGCGAGACAATGAATAAATCATGTGCCGCTGACATGCGTGTGTGTGTTTGTGTTGATTCGCAAACAGAAAACTACGGCAAAGAGGGACAGAAACGTTCATCTTTCATCCGTTTGCTCTTTGTTTTTAACAATGCCGACAATGACAAAAGCTCGATGATGCAAAAGTTCTAGGACGCATTTTGATGCGTCTGAGACTTTAACATATGGATTTGCTAACTAAATAATGATTTTAGATGGAGACGAGACGAGGATAGTGGAGTCATTGGATGTAAATTAAACTGCAGTTAATTAAAGGATAATAGATATGAATATACCAACAAGACTGAACAAAGGTCCAATCTGCTCATGGGTCTGTTTACAACGGATCCACCAAGGACAAACTATCAATAAAGGAAATGACTAATTTCTACATTACAGTAAGCAATAAAATAGTCATGGGAATAAGTAAACTATAATTGTATTAATTCATCTCCTTTGTTCTATAATGAAATTTTACTTAAAAAAATGTTTTTTCCCCCATTAGTCAATCAGCAAAGTGAATAAAGTGATAAATTAGAGGACTTCGACTGAGATTCATTAAATTTCTGTTTAAACCAATCCCATCTACTACTGTATAATTATTTAATAACATCACACAAATTTGTGTTTTCTTCTGCTTTGTACTGCTCTGTGTTCTTGCCGCAGCGCAAAAATGACAGAAGTATAAAATAAAATGTAAATATCAAATGACGGATATTATGTGTATGGCAGCGAATGGCAGAGTCTAACTAAGTTTAATTTAATTCACATAAGTTAACTCGCGCTAAATCAAATGATGTGGCAACACCATGTGGAGATCTGCAACCAACCTGGCTGATAGGGAGATGATGACTGACAAGTGCTGAGGACTGATAAAGCACAGCATTCATCGCTAACCAAAAGCAACGGCCGTGTAGACACAGCAAGAGGACCGGGGAACTCCGAGTTGAGTCTCATGTGCTGCACATCCCCGTATCGGTGGTCTGCTGAGATGGTCTTCGGTCGGTCCGGTTCAAACCTACGGTGCTGCAGCTGTACCCCACGGTTCACAGTAACCGTAAGTAGCGATTCCAATATATAAATAGAATACACCGGGTAGCCTAATGCGCAAAGAACCTTGACATTATTCAAAAGAGATGAGGGGTTGCTTGGCCCGCTGTCCATTGGCACATTAACAAGAACGAGTTGCTGCTTTTGACTCTGCAGCACAGAGAGTGCTATGTGATCATCTGGCACTGACAGAGAGTCTAGCCCTCACCTTTGCGACCCGCACGGATACACCGCTTCCTACTTCACCAGTATGCTAGGCTTCAGCATCAGTACACAGAGTGGCTACAAACCTTGCCCCGATAGCATTCAACCTTTGCACGGGGCAGTGCCAAACCAGCATTTTCATCTGAGCCTCGGGATTCTCCTCACACAATCCCGAGGAGCACAGGAGAGGAGGAGAGGGGAGGGGTACGAATGGCAGGAGTAACGCAGGAGAGGTAAGGGAGAGAAAGAAGAAGATATAAACTTGCTGTGTAAGGGGAAGAAATGTGCTTATCCCATCAATAACAATCAAGGCCGCTTGCACAGGTGATGCCGCTCCGCGGTGCATCTAATGTAAAACCGTTGCCCTCTTTCTCCAAAGAGGGGGAAGAGGCAGAAGAATATACCTGCGTGTCCTGTGTAACTTGGGATGCCCGTTGTTCCCTACCCCCACCCCTTATGCTCTCCGTTCCCCAGGTGGAGCGTTATAAGGGAGCGTTAGTAGCCCGAAAAAGTATACGTTGTAGACTGTGTTTACGTATCTGTGGGTACTTATTTTCCTTTCTATATTATATTCCTTTCTTACTGCAGACTCCCGGTAACAGCCTCCCACACCAATAGGGGCCTACCGACCACAGGCTGGAAACTGCTGGGTTACACAGTATCTCTGCAATCCAAAGAAGCGAGGAAATATTTTAAAATCAAGATACTAAAAGTTTCAGTTTCAAGGATTTGATTTGATTCTCACGTTTTTGGCAGGCACAGAGGAAGTCGCCATGGGCCAGGAGGTGGACCCAGGCCTGTCCTCCCACACACCGTTGCATTATTGATACGCCGTTAAGGTCACTGGTTTGCCTCTCTCTGTAACGATCGTGGGCTGTCCTGGAGAGCGCCGAGGGTAACCATCTGAACATCCACAGCTGACTGCCACAGAAGCGCCAGCCTTTACCAGAGCTGAGTCTAAATCATACGTCCTGATGGAGCGGGAGGAAACAAGCGAGCAGCAAACTGCATGGAATCAATAGGATCAGCTATAAATAAACACTTTTAATGAGGCAGTTTGTAGACACTTAGGTGTTTTTCCACTTATGCCCAATTGCCAATTTGCATTAGACATTAATATAACTCTGGCTCTGGCAGGGGCAGTTGTGTCGGTGGGGAACTTCGCTCCGTGGTGTGACACTGTCCCAGTCCCCTGCTACACACTGCCATCCCATTCAGTCAAAAGCAAAAACGTGTCCCCCGAAAGCATCCTCCCTACTCTCAAACTTAAAGTCAATGAATCTGCTTTAATCTTGAAGGGAAAAAAGTGCTAAAAAGAGCTAGGCCGTTCCTCTGTCAGTGTCTATGTTCCCACCCACCCTCTGTACACAGAGAGCACAAACACATGCAGACGCATGTACTAATGCGCACACTTACACAAAGCCACAGTCCCGGTCAGACAGACAAACAAAGAAACAGACAGTGAGCCGGTTAGGGTTAGTACCCACAAGCTCTGGCCGATTCATATGTGAAGGGAAACTTTGCCACTGAGCATGAAGTCACGTGTTGTACAGCAAAAAGGGGGATGCGGAGCTTTTAGCAGGCATTCATTTAGCCCTGATGGCTGGGCCAATGCAGGAATCGATTGTTTTGGGCTGTTTCCACGGTAATGCTGGAGCACGGAGCACTTTGCAGTGCTGACGGGCCAGGCATTTGGTCCTTGTGAATCACCCACATCAGAATGCATTAGACCGGACGTATTGTACGCTCTTGTGGAGGTCAGATACGGCGAGCTTCTGTTCCACTGCGCAGGCAGGCGCTTTCAATGTGCTGGCTCGGTTTTGTTCTCCTCGGAGAAATTCACAGGACTAATTTCTCACCGACTTTGGGAATGTGCTATGAAAGTGTTGTAGGCCACAGAAAGGGTAAGATCTGCTTAGCCAATCATGCATGCGATACTAAAGGCCATACAATGCCCCAATGACGAATCAAAACTACCCCTGACTGGATAAACATTAAATAGTTCTCTCTATGACTGAAAGGCAAACACACAGACCCACCTCTAGGACAACTCCTCTCCTGCACAATAAGCAAAGTGCCGGATGCCCTCTGTGGAAGGCAGCACCTGAACCCAAGCCTACTTGACATTCCAGTGGGAGGTGCTTCAGAGGGGGAGGGGGTGTCGACATTTCCATCAGCGTGGGTCGAACCTCTGACCTGAGGTCACACAAACCACCTTGTCCTGCGCAGTGAAGTGAAGAATCGCCTGACCACGCATTATGGAGTGTTCATCCCAATGCGCAACATGGTCTCAATGTTCTTGCAATGTTGCAGACACATTATCATTGAGCCAGCATTACAGCCCAAC
The DNA here is from genome assembly GCA_025775045.1 of Hiodon tergisus. Lineage (NCBI taxonomy): Eukaryota > Metazoa > Chordata > Actinopteri > Hiodontiformes > Hiodontidae > Hiodon > Hiodon tergisus. The sequence goes on along the minus strand of JAOVYW010055156.1, from coordinate 7,516 downwards.
AATGTAAAGGATGACCAGCTAAGTGTCAGCAATATCTCCCACTCTAAGCACCCTCGAAGCTAGCTTCCTTGGTGACACGTATATTTATGAGGAGCATGTTGAAAGGCACTTTCCTCCGATAAGTTAATAAGGTCTTTCTAAAACTAATGCCTAATGACTTCAGAGTGGCAAAGACCCCTGTCAGTCTCCATGACAGTCATAGTTTACACCCCATTTTTTACAAAGCCAGTTTTACCACCAGTTTTTTTTGTGTGCGAGTTTGAGTATAAGTTCAAAACACACCTGGAAATGAGATATTAGCCATGAGCCTTCAAGCAGATTAATATGCTTGAGTACTTGGTACACTTGGTTTTATTGACAAAATCGAAATACAACATGCACTAGAGTAGCAAAGGTCAAGACAAGATTACCCCCAAGATCAGCCCAGCCTGACACAAACACATTTCACTCTCTCTCTCTCAAACAGTGCAAAATACTCCATACCACTGCTAAGCTTTCTGTAAGACAACTCTTTAATTAGCGTGGTCTGGGGAATTTAACACTGGGGTGTGCCCAGATGACATGGATTGTGCGAAAATCTAAGCGATTGTGCAAGGAATAACATCAATTGACTCACTATAAGATAAACCACATTGCTCTCTCACCAAAAGAACTGCTCAGGATATCTCAATACTCACCCCCCTCTTCTCTTTCATTACACGCTGACAAGGATTATTAAGATAAAACCCTTTAATTAATCAGCTCAAGCAAAGGCAGACTAGAAACTGACACTCTCCATCTGCATCCAGTCCTCTGTTAGAGGTGCCCGTCTCCTACAGAGCTGCTGTAGGTGATATGGCCGAGACGTCACGCACACGCACACATACACACTTGTTTATGCCCTCATATGAACACGCACTTGCATTTGCTCTGGCAGATTTTAGACTTTTATTTGAACTGTATCGGCAGGTGGGTAAACATGGGCTATCGCCCAGTCGAGATACAAAATGAGAGATGCTTGAAAAAGCCATTTCCTTTTCTATTTCCATTCCTCCCCTTTTCACCCCTCCCAAGCCCCAACAACAGGCTCCTTCAGTTTAAGATCCATTATCTCGCTCCCTCTTTCATCAGAGACGTAATTCGTTATTAGCTCCTTGTTCTAAAAGGGTAGTTAGAATTTATTCAACAGAAATCTGGCAAAAACGGGAAAGGTTGACAGCTTTTAGTCAACTCTTTCCCACCCTCACTTTATGATTGTAACTCCAGAGAGGTCAGCAGTGCAGAAATTGTATAAATCTGTTACATCTGAAAACCCTTTCTCCGCTCAGTCGACTGCTTATTATCCTTGCTTTTTTGCGTAATTCTTTTTCTTCTACCCACTCATGAAATCTTTTGTGAAATCCTGAATTGTTTCTGCATGTCAGATTAGTAGCAATGTATCTTTGGCTAGCTTAACATTCAAAGTTAAGCTAAAAACTAAATTGTACGATGAAAATGTATTGTCAGAGATATTTAATTGATCTTACATTAGAGTACCTACAGATGAAGGCAATAATTCAACTAGAAACCAGCCACCACCTTCTGATTTTCACTTTACATGAAGATTACATTAACTGTTCAGAGAACATATTAATACATAAAGTCCTCGCCATTCCGAATGGGCCTCTGTTGACGTTAGCATGATGGTCTGTCCTGTTGCGATATCAGCAGCAGTGCTGATTCAGAGAGCATGGCCATTTTTGTGGGTCTCATTTGTTGACGTTCAAAAGAGCGACAGGCCCAGTTGGAAGAACAAAGGAGCCCCTTGTCAACGCACCCCACCCCATGCCGCCGCAGTGGGTACAGCACCTCGAGTTCATCAAACCCCACGCAATCCAGAAACGGGAGCCCCACCTGTATCCCAAGTCCTTTCACAATGTCAAACACGCGCGCCTCCTCCTCTCTGCACCTGCCTAAAACCCTCTGCATCCCATTAAATGGACTGCCGGGAAAGTGTGGCTGGCTCCTGGACTCCTGCTTCCTCCAATCCGGAAATTGTCACCCTGTCCTTCAAGCTTCTTTTGGTCACCTCCTGCTCCTATCATAACTTTCTGTGTTATAAGAAATGAAAATACAGCGCTATTTGATGACAATCGGTTTTAATAAAAAGCAGAACAAATTTCAGAGAGATTACCCATGAACGATATCTTTTTACACACATCACGGTCCATAATGCGAGAACAAAGTTGCAATGCTCTGAAAATAAAAATTCATTCAGATTTAACTCAGATAAACTCAGTGTGTTCCTTTCTGATCTGCTTGGTTGTCTGGACGTCAAAATTCCATTCCCAGTGAGTCAGTTCTAATAGGAGGCAACCCTCCAGGAACAACATCCCTCTGGTATGATAACTCAACAAAACACCACCCCGAAAAAGAAATCAGAAATAAACCACGTATTAAATAACCGAAAACACTCATTTGTGGCTACATGGCTGAGGTCCCTTCTTGTTTCAGGAGTGTAAGGACAGGATTTATATGGCCAGTTCCAATCAAAGTAGGTGAAGCTGCCAAAGTATCTCAGGCTTGAAAAAAGAAAAAACAAGGAGGGAAAATATCCCAGGTTCCATGTCAAGTTTCCATTTCCTGTGCGTTACAGCAAGAGTTTAAGGCATTACAGAGCCGCCAAGCCACGGACCATATTTGTGTCTGGATTTGCGGCTGCTGAAAGCCGTTCAAAATATCTCCTAATTACACACAAACATTCATACAAACACACACACACACACACACACACACACACACACTCATATACAGCTGTATACATATGTAGCTTTGTTTAAATATTAGTGTGGTGGTGATGGTATCATAGCAACAGGTCTCACAGACTTCACAGTCCAAGACTGGAAAGAAAAACATCTCAAACGGACAGAGTAGACACAAGATGTTTGCTTTACCCAAATACTACCCGTCTGCCCTCAGCTTTTCGTGGTTCTCTCGCCACCTTACACAAAGAAACTGTAACCAAAAATAGTCATAAACATATTACACTGTCACAATCATAGGTTAGTCCTGCTGCCAGTTGTTCACCATTACAAACTGTAAAGTTGTCCAATATGGCATTTCTATAAAAGGGGGAGTTACTGCACCAGCTAACAAATGGCCATATCAATGCTGCAACATTACAGTATTATGGCGAGAAACTGTTGCGAGAAAGATGTTGTGCAAGCTAGGAAAAAGTTTGCCCGGGGCCTGCCTTGTTTCTTGGACTGAAATTGGGGTTTTCTTCAGCTATTGTGCTCATGCTCATGGAGATCCAGAAAACAATATAAAGGGAGAGATCAGTCAGCCTACTTGGTGTGTGTTTAACAGTATTAGGAGTTTGTCTCTGGGCTAAAGCAGATAAGAAGGGATTAAGATTCATTACAGACCAAATTGTTAGCCGTGCCAGAATTCCCTCCTTGTGGTTGTCTCACTCTTATAATTGTATGAATAGAATTATTCACCTATTATGTCAGGGGAAAATAATTAATGAAAGAAAACAAATAATCCTTGAATTATTTAAAGCCGTTAACACAATCTCATGACAACTGTAATGTGTTCTAGCCACTAATAGACACAGATATAAACATTGTACCATATAGGGGGAAATTAAATCACTGCATCAATATACAGCCCATAATTTCTGCATCTCTTACCACAGCTTTTAGTGCATCCTTCACCAAATGCATTCACTTGGCAGGGAAAAATAATATTACAACATAATAAATAAATAAAAATACTATTGATATTGATAAAAATGGCCCGTTTTCTCTTTTGAGAGAGGGAAGTCTGCTAATTTTAATTATTTAACTGATACCCGGTGTACACACAGTACGATGGCAGGACAAATAGATTTTTAAATAACATTGTCCAGAGGTAATACAAAAATATAAGCAGGAGCAAAAAAATATGCTGAGATAAGCATGTCACTGTACTTGAGGTGACCCATTGTTTGATTGCTGCCTTCCAGAAATATATTAAACAACATTTTCTTTAAAAGCATTAGCAACTGGGGATAACTTTGCTTATCTTTGAACAAAGACATTTGTTCAATGTTGAGACTGAGGAGAAAATATGCATGATAAATAAATTGCTCAATGAAAAAGCCACGGTCTAATGCATTTGAGACTAAAGCCCTACTGATTAAGGTAGCCCATTGCGCAAGAAACATGTTCAATGTACAGAATCTCTTGGCATCGGGATAGCTAAGGCTCTTTATAGGCTTATATAATTCAGATTGATTGAGGGGCGATGTACACAAACTTGACCTTATAACCTCTCAATCGTCAATCCAATATTCATCTGTGTGTTAAATGCTCGTCAAACTATGACCATCGATGCCCGGACATGGAGGCATTTAACATGTTGAGAGGGCAGACATTTTGTGCCGGTATTTTGCAGACACGCTGGTCAGTTGATTACACTCTGGTATGATCCCACACCTGCCTCTCATCAGCGTGTGTCTGTCGGACGATATAACCGATATTTCTGGAAGGCTTAAATAGAGGATGATCCTAGGTTATCGTAAAACAATGTAATGAGCACCACTGGTGGGTTTTTTTTCCCACGTAGACCTCTAATCTATACTTTTAAGATTTCCGGAAAGACAGAACCTCATAATCCAATATGTTAACTGGCGGTAATTTGAGACGGTAAAAGTGCAGCGCTTACTTACGGGGGAGGTAAAGAGAGAAAGGAGAGAATTTAAACCTGATTATGAACAGAAGATGTGAGTTATGATGTGTCTATCTGTCGCTGCCTAATGTCGGCCGTCCCAGTCCTGATTATCGGTTCATTACCGTAGAGAGAGCAAATGAAAACTATAACAGAGGGCACTGGTATAAAGAGATGTATCCGTTGTACACATTTTTTCATCAAGCGAACCAATAAAAACATTGCAAAACACTCTTTGTCCTTAAATCTCTCAAGAATGTAGCAATTGTGGTAGTAAAAAAAAAAAAATGTATCTGTCCGTGAGAACACCTTTCCCAAATCCAAAAAATGTCCACATATCTATCAAACATCCATTCAGATTCACGGTTGGACCAACTCAGTGAGTCATCTGTGGTAGTTAGCTACCCTAAAGAGTTCAGAGCGGTCAAACTGGGCTGTGCGGAGTAAAACCAAGGACAGAGTGGACAAACTGGGATGTGTGGGGGGGGGGGGGCGGGGCGGTGAATTGTCACACAACTTCCCATTGTGTCCCTGCGGGTGTGATAATGAGACTCTGTGCAACTGAGGGAGAGGAGCAGGTCTGGCAGTGGCTGACACTGGGCACAAAGACACACTCTTATAATGCCCACACTCCATCCATCCCCCAGACCGCCATAACCTATCCATCTTCACCACACATATTCCCTGACACACCCCGAATTACACTAGCTACATCACCCCAATGTCATCCATCCATCTTCAACACACATACACACATATTCCCTGACACACCCAACATTACACTACCTACATCATCCCAATGTCAACCATCCATCTTCAACACACATCTTCCCTGACACACCCAACATTACACTAGCTACATCACCTCAATGTCAACCATCCATCTTCAACACACATCTTCCCTGACACACCCCGAATTACACTACCTACATCACCTCAATGTCAACCATCCATCTTCAACACACATATTCCCTGACACACCCAACATTACACTACCTACATCACCTCAATGTCATCCATCCATCTTCAACACACATCTTCCCTGACACACCCCGAATTACACTAGCTACATCACCTCAATGTCATCCATCCATCTTCAACACACATCTTCCCTGACACACCCCGAATTACACTAGCTACATCACCTCAATGTCATCCATCCATCTTCAACACACACCTCCTCACCAACTCTGCCCTTCATAATTCAACCCAACCTCTCTGTAGAACCCCAAGCCCTAGCAATAACCATAACCCTGCCATTCCCGAACATCTACAACGTTAATTATAATAACATGTATTATCTAATCTATGCACGGATAACAACGAGTGCATCATGGACAGGCGATGGGTGGTGGAGAGCACGGTAAGAGGTGTATTTTTATCCCCACCCGCCTACACTGCGGCGGTGAGTGGCAGTGTCACGCTCTCAAGGCTGCAAAGCTGAAGCTTCACTTCTTAGCATGCCTCTGGCTACACACTCTTCTCAGCCCAACTTTACAGATCAGGGTGCATCAGTGTTCCTCTGTCAAACTTCTTGGGGAAGATCCATGAGAGGGTAATGCGGCCTGCTTCGCACAGACATGTGGCTAATGCTATTTTCAGACTTTCCCAGATGGTTTATACTAAGCCGTATACAGTCTGAGACTACAATACCCCGTAGCAGGAAAGTAAAATGTATATAATATCAATCTTGCATCCGCAGCTGCCTCCCGCGAGACGCCTGGTTATGTCCCGCACTTGTACTCCTCACCAGGGTCTGTTCTTCTTCCTCTGTCTCTTTTCTACTCTACTCTGATCACTGTCCCCCACTGTCGCTTCCACTCAGCCCCGAGTCTCTGTTCTCATTCCCATTCACTCGCTGTTCTCAGTAGGCAGAAGTGCAGATTCATGGCCTCCAGCACACAGCCAAGTCTGGTAACTCGACACCAACTGTTCAGTGATCAATGGGAAGCGGAGTCTGCCATTCTCTGTCGCCACGGTGTCCTGCAACGACACTTTCAATAGACGCACATATGCAGAACATATCCCTTCTTCAGCCAGGATACAAAAAGTACACTGCCGAGCAATTTAGTTCAATTATTAAAAGCATTTAACACAGAGCCATGCAACGAGAGTGTGGCATATAATACCTTCAAGAGCTTCAGTCCCATTTCTCCCAACCACACCCCCACCTAACCTTCACTCTACCTTAACACTACTCACAGGGAGCCGCAGGACCTTCTGTACCATACTGAAGACTACAAAAACTAGATTGTTAAGGTAAAATGACCGCAAAGGAGTTAATTAAAGCCAGCATCCTTTTAATCAGAGGCTAAAGCAAACAGTAAATCAGTGACTTTCAGGGTATTTTTTTTTAGGTTCCCTCATTTCAGTCTAAGTGGGAGCTTCAGTTAGGCAATGTCTTTACTGAGACAGTAATGAGCTGAGCAGATAAAGCGAGGCGTTTGATTGGCACAGGTTTCCTGTGTGATTGGCGAGGCCCGCTGGAGAATGCTGGCACGACCTGCTTTAGCAGTGCGCTGATCTCAGTGAGGAGGCCTGGAGGCTGGGGGCCGCGTGGGGTTGGGGGGAAGGGTCTATTTCTCATGTCTGACTGCGTATCCTCAACAGCAGGATCAGCTATCACAGCACTTAATCAATTAAAGGACGCTAAATGACAGGTGGGGAGGGAGACGCGATGGGTGGAGGGCTCTGTCGTCAGCTGGGCTAGAAGGAAAGCTGTCTGGGGACACAGTGCTCCTCGGTTAAGGCCGTGGCTGACACAGACTTTGCTGTAAATCACGCATGCACAGCACAGCACAGCACAGCACAGCTCCATTTCAAATGCTGCTTATTCTCCTCCATT
>JAOVYW010055145.1:0-23359 GCA_025775045.1 Hiodon tergisus | reverse complement strand
CACCTCTAATGCCCTGGCCACACTGCAGGCTGCACACCTCTTGATTCCAGCTCTAATTTACAAAAAACATAAACAAACCTGTTTGGGTAAAACCATGGATCACCAGAAGGTATGAGCAGGATGCTCAAGGTAACCTCTCACCAGTTTTTCTTGCATGGAGATGTTTTTTTCCTTTTTCAGAAATAATTATAATTATTGGCAATAACTGACTAAATTTGTAGACATTTAAACCATTTAAACCATTTGCAAACTGAATGACCTGAGGCTGCTTCTGGGACATAGCACTGAGACATTTCTGTACTATAAATTTTATGCTGTAAAAATGGGTTTCCTAATCGCAGGTTGTACAGCCTACCCTAGATTTAGCTAGCTAGCTACGTGACTGTGGTTTATGTCATCACAACCCATGTAAAATATTTTCCTAATAAACTATGAATAAACAAGTCTATAGGCTTATACTATGTGTCCCTTTATGCCATTTTGACGAAAATTTGATTGGATTTTTTCGCATTTTCTGACCTCTTATTGTTTGTGTCACTTGAGTGTGCAAATGCTTTACTACAGTGTTTCGAAGAGCCTCTTTATGCCACTTTATTACTGTATATATATAGTTCAATACAAATAACTCATACAAAACTTCATTGGGTTTTAATTTGTTCTATTAATAACATTTAAATTATTTAACAGAAGCTCTTATCCACTCATGGAATAGTCATGGGAAACTTTTAACTGCTGCGGAAATTGACAAAAAAGACGTTTGAATGTATTTGTTGGATACTAAAGAGCTTCCAGGGATGCACGGCAGAAATGAAACAGCTGCTTGGGTTAAGCAATATCTAATGCAGTTTTACCATTCCTAAAGATTACGACAAAACGGACCGACACAGCGACTAGCATGCCCAATCAGGGACCAGTCAGACAGTAGAGACAGGGGGCCAATCCAAAAGGGAGGTTTGCTGGCTTGCAAGTAACAGTTCTCCCTTAGGCATCCTTAGAGGAACTGGACTCTTAGACGTGGTTTTTATAACTGCTCTTTTCAAAGGAAGTTCATAATTTAATGTTTAACGTTAATGTTTAATGTAACTTCCCAGGATAATGCTTTTTGGCTTTTGATGTACCACATTGGCCCTAGGAAGAAACTCAGAAAAGGAGCAATGCGTGTTTTGTGCCCATTGAAGTTTCCATAGCAACCTTTAGATTGCCAACCGATGACCCAGGCTTATTAAAAAATATGGAATCTCTTGGTGCTAATAGTTGATGATGATGAATGTTCAGTGGTGAATGAGAATAGCTAATGAACAACAGATAACATCAAACGCTCATCGGCACAGATTAAATACACAGGGACAGAACGGACACATGAAATACCTGAAATTTACCTGAAATATCCTATTATAAAGATGGCAACCAGGAGGGAGCTAAAAGAAACAGCATATCCTACAGTGTACATGGTATACAGCCGCTCAAAGAAATCCTGCTGAAGAAAGAAGATAACTTTGAGAGAAGCAGTGTTTGAGTGAAGATGGAAAGAAAGTAGAGACCCACAGTTCTGGGACATTCACATCAAGCTCTTGTAAGTCAAATGAAATATGATCCCTACCTTGTCTCTCTGATGGCCAGGCTGAAGAAATCTTAAGCAGTCGGAATAATTTGCCCAGGTCCTGTTATGAGTCTCAACAAACACCCAGGAGCCATTTGAGTCACATTTCCTATAGGCATATCCTAAAGGTACAACACATGTGCAAAACGCTCTGTGTTATGACAGCCTATGAAAGTCATGAAATTACTGATCAGATTAAGATCAACATTTATATTAATTTACATGGCCCTGGAGCAAAGGTCAACTGTACCATTGTGATTGAAGTCGTAGACGTATTTAGGACAGGGCACCTTGGTGGTGGTTCCAGGGGATCCTTGTGGCCAGCAGATCAGGCCATCCCAGCCAGGAGGGCAAAAATCATCTGGACACAGACAAGAGAGAAGACTAGTTTAAGGAACATTCACTGAAATAAATCATGTAGATCAGTGCTTTTGGTAATTGTGTTCGGTCAAATACATAAATAGATGAGTGACGTGTCTGGCCAGCTCACTAAGTGCCCCCGTAACACAACATGAATAGCAGTAATATCAGGAATTGTGACTTTCATGCACTTTTCCAAACCAATTACAAAGGTGATGTAAAAAGTAGTGCCTTCTTAAATCTCATAATCCAGCCATTTTTTATTTTTTAAAATATATGTACGCTAGCCATTATATAGTAATTCAATACGGTGGGCAACGACCGGTTTTACACTTTTGGACCCTGCTTATCAGTATCTGTTTAGCCTCACTCTGAGGATGAAAATGTTGTTTTCACTTTTTCCTCCTGAATGTTGTCACATGGGTGCATTCCAATGTATGATTTGTTACTTACCTGAGGGGTCGTGGGATGAGACGTTTTGGTGACACTGGAGCTTGATGTCATACAACAGATACATCTGCTCCTGGGCTGTGATTCCCACATCTGAGCCCACCTGTGGAGTACAGCCATTGGTCTAAAGTCTCATTTCTACTTTGTAGTCACAAGGGTCCACCCAGACAAAATGATGCAATTGCCCTAACAGACACAATCATTTATACTTATGTTGCTTCCACGTACATCCGCATGTATGTGTTGTGGGTATCAAGGTTCAGAGCACTGTACGTTATTGATGTGCAGTTCACAAACAAATCACTAACCTTTTAGTGAGTCATACCATTTGATTCCCCAGCACAGAGCCATGACAGACTAGCAAGAAACCAAATATGCATATTGAGCACAGTCTGAGATGAAAACATATTGAGCACAATGATTAATGATTTAACCTGGCATGTCATTATACTGTCTACAACTATGCCCAGCAAAACATTCCACTGTACAGAATAACATAGGCTATGTGTGAGTAGCATGCTGGGGCATGCATGGTCTGGGAGTGGCCAGAGACAGGGAGACAGGGGATGGGTTTTCTCATTTGATTTTGCATCTCTACCAAACAGTTAACAGAAATCACAACAACAATCAAACAGTGAAACCTAAAGATACAGCCTATGCTTGGGAAAACCAATTGTTTCACTATCAGTGAAACCACACTCAGGTGTGCAACGAGGTCCTGGCTGTGGGTGTGTCACACAATAATAACAACAACAAAATAAATTATGTATAGACATACACTCACTGGCCACTTTATTAGGTACACCTCAACTGCTCGTTAATGCAAATATCTAATCAGCCAATCACATGGACATTGTCAAGACAATCTGCTGAAGTTCTAGCCAAGCATCAGAATAGGGAATAAAGGTGATTTAAATGAATTTACTGGGATTTTCATGCACAACCATCTCTAGGGAAAATATCCAGTGAGCGGCAGTTCTCGGGGGAAAAACGCCTTGTTGATGGCAGAGGTCAGAGGAGAACGGCCAGATTGGTTCGATAGAAAGGCAAGAGTAACTCAAATAACAACTCGTTACAACCAAGGTATGCAGAAGAGCATCTCTGAATGCACAACACGTCAAACCTTTAGGCAGATGGGCTACAGCAGCAGAAGACCACACCGGGTGCCACTCCTGTCAGCTAAGAACAGGAAACTGAGGTTACAATTTGCACAGCCTCAACAGTAACTAAGGGGGGCGCGGCTTCGCGAAGGGTCAATTGCTTCAGTAAAATATCCAGCTGTATAAGTGGATTAATGTAGAAATAATAAACTGTAAGTTGCTTTGGATAAAAGCATCTGGTAAGCAACTAAAAAAAATAACCAGTATTAATGATTTAGTGTACATACTATTTTAGATCCTTTTATTAGTCTTTGGCATGGCAGTAGGAATATCAAGCATGGTTGCCTACCATGGCTATTTAATGGTTGGATAAATGCTGGAAGTAATGAAAAACACCTGCATGTCATTCAATAAATTCTGGATTTTCAATTGATTAAATGTGTACTGTAATGGACTAATCTTTTTTCTATTGTGCCAGTAGACCAAATAATTACAGCATGCTGCCTGGCACTTCTCTTAGAAGGCATAATGTAGCACTATAGCTAAAAAGCTATCAGAAAAAAAGCACAACACTTAAAATCCACCAACAGTAATTTATACAAATGATTGGCTATCAGAATATGTTAAGAGAATTTTGTCACATTTTGTTGAATATTTAAAAAAAATATATGGTTGCAATCATGCTTTTTACTCTACATAGAGCATATTGGATTTCCAGTTCAAATTGACGAAGGTCAGCACAAAACAAATCAATATGCCAACATTCTGAACACTAATGTTTTCTACAAGCCTCAATTATAACTACAATACATAGTTCGATTAACAAGATCATTTGTTTAAAGATGATGTCCATAAAACCTCTTAAAAATACTTTTCTTGTATAAGAAAATAATAAAAATATATTTGTTAATTACAAACTGTGTAGTTTGGTAGGGAGGGCTGAGCACATTATTACAGGAACCTTTCAAATGAGGAAAACGAAGCAGGAATTAAGCCAGGATGCCAGATGTGTTTTCATTGTAGCTTATGTAGGATAAGGGTGATTGAGTAATACAGAACGGTAATTGTGGGGCCAGCAATTGGCTGTAGTCACACGCTCTTGTTCTGTGAATTAATGCACAGTATCAACTGGTTTTCTGGTGAACTGGCCACATAATTTGAATACAAATTTTTTACCAGATAAATAGGATGATTTAAAGTACACCAATAATTGAGAATGACAATCAGTGTTTTATAATTTTCTGGCCAGCACAGAGCCCTGACCTCAACCCTATCGAAACACCTTTGGGATGAACTAGAACGGAGATTGCAAGCCAGGCCCAACATCTTATCCAACATCAGTGTCTGATCTCACAAATGCTCTTCTGGAAGAATGGGCAAAAATTCCAACAGACACACTCCAAAATCTTGTAGAAAGCCTTCCCAGAATAGTGGAAGCTGTTATAGCTGCAAAGGGGGGGACCAACTCGATATTAATCCCTATGGATTTAGAATGGGATGTCATAAAAGCTCCTGTAGGTGTAATGTGTAGGTGCCCCAATACTTTTGTCCATATAGTGTACATTGCAACTGACTTGATCTTCTCCTTTATCTGTCCAACACTGAGACTGATATTTTATTTAGTTTTTCAGTATTTGTTAATGGTAGCAACACTGAATGTAAAATCCTGTGAGACAGGAGGATAAGCCATCTTTACTGCCTCAGTTGCAACGATCGGGTAGCTGCCATGGAGGGCCACACAGGAGCTGCATCATGCAAACTAAGCTCTGCTGGGCCAGCATGGTGCCATCAGAAGAGCACTGGGCCGCTCCAGCATGATAGTTTTCAGGCAAAGCGGGAGCAACACCCCCAGTGGGAACAGACGCAGGAGACTTGCCGGCTAACTGTACACTAACGCATCTGCACCAAGACATTCTCCCAGAGTCTCTTTTTATGGAGAATTAGTATGAGCATCTCAAACTTGTCCAAAATGAGGCTCACAAGCTGTGTGTGAAGGCTCCATTCTGTGCTGTACAGAACTCTGCTTGACTCTCGAGAGGGGTGCCCCAGGGTTCGGTGCTAGGCCCCTTCTCTTCTACTAATGCACTAGATCCCAAGGCAAAGCAATCCCCATTCACAGATTCACTCTTACTCTCGTTTCCCCCTTCACAGATCTCATAGACATTACCTCGCACCAGACTCCCTTTAAGATATCTCTGTATGGATGTACCATCACTATCTCCATCTCAACATAATCAAAAGGAAACGGTTGCACCTCCCTGCTCCAAGACATCCAACACACCCATGAGAATCGAGGCATCACCCTGGATCAGGATCTGTCCTTCAAGGACTTATGGAATATTTAACCACATGCCAGGTTTGATCCCAAAGCAACGCCAAATTTATACAATACCCCCTGTCCCAATGCTGTCAAAACGAATAATGACACAAAATGTATGACATTTCTGCCTTAACTAGCTTTCAAATCTCAGTTACAGGTGCTGAATTTTGAGACCTTTTTAAATTTTTAAAAATTGTTATGCTTGCTGGGGTTCGTTCATAAAAACATCTTAAGGCTAAAAAACTCGAATGCGCCTCAAACTAGCGTCATTACTATATTTTTACTTCACCGATAACGGTACAATGTTGATATATCATATATTACTGTATGCATTTAATAAATTTTTTCCATGTCACAGTCATACGTGTTTATTATTCAAGAGAAATTATAAAGCACATTGTTTAAAAAACAGACATATTATACAATGACAACACGTATTGACAGGCGATCCCTGTACAATTGTTGAATAAATGCTGTTTGTTGACGTCTTTATTCTGGGCTGGGACCAAATCAAACCGTTGCCAACCATCTAATCGGATTTAATCAAATTTGTATTCAATGACGTTTTCTTTTACTGAATAAATATAAAAATAAGAAAACGTTATTAAATATAATTTTATTGAACGCGAGTAGCGAGAGGTTAAAGTTTTAATTATGTCTCAGCCCTAGAGGTGACAGATGGATGAAAAAGTATCCGCCGCGGAGAGTAAACAATAATTCTAAACGCTAATGATTTTCGTATTTAATTTGGGGTCAAACATCCCACAGGCTTTGCTCAATAAAGCTCGCCCATCTCACCGTTCCAGGATCGGTCGTTTACCTTTGCATCACATATAAATAAAATGACTTCCTCAACTACAGCCTACCTAATTTTGAAACAGTACGGATTGAATATCTCTGAACCCCAATTAAAATAGCAGTATGGACGAATAGATATCGGTCAGTGTACCCATGTGGTTGATGTGATTTTACCTCTATAACCGTGCACGCGAGGAGAAAAACTGAAGAGAGACTAAACGTTCACATGGTTTAAACATACGTATGAGCAAACTTCGGAATTCCTGATAGTTGGACTGTCGTAGAATTCACTTTATGACTGAGAGTGAATAAAGCACTATTAATCACACAACAAATAAACTGCTTAATTTTTCTTACCTGTGCTTCCACAAAAGACAACCACATAATGACTTTCGCAAAGTTCCATAACAGATACTTCTTCATATCCGTTACCAGGCTAATTTATTACCAAACCTATGAAAATCGCAGTAGGTCCAGACGTGTAGAAAATCTCCCAATAGTTATTAAATATTACATATATATTCTTTGCAAATTTCACACAAATTCCACTCTTCGGTTTGCCGTTATCCAAAGGGGTTTCCCTGTCTGCTCTGACAATTAAACGATTATTCACCCGAACAAGGCTTTTTCTTCATTTCCAGATGACAGTTAGAAACGCAAAAGAGGACAGATTTAAACGTTTTTGATGCAGCAGTAACGTAGATGATATTTTAAATACATTCAAATATATTCAAAATTCGTATCCTGAAGCAAATACGTCCCAATTAATGTATGCAGCATATTTCTTCAAATCAAGTTTTTAAAAAGTCTACAAATTTGAAAAGGAACCGCTTTATGACTCGCAGCCGAATTGTTCCACCTGGTGTGCGCTTGAAATTAAACCGGCAGTATTTTTGCAGCTTGAGAGACACGTGTGTAATTCCTACGATCAAAGGTAGAAGAAAGCGAAATCTCAGCTCTCTAGTATGGACGAAAATCAAGCTAACCGAAATTTAATCTAGAAATGATTTAGAGGTACTTTGACCTTCCCTAACAAAAGTATGAATGATAACAATGTATCCCTGTTTGCATTTTCTTAACAAAGTCATTTTATATATATATATATATATGTAAAAATACATTCAATGCTACACAGTGGTGTATTTATATATATATATTAGGAACAATGCTGCGACATTTAGCCTATTATTCATGCTGTTGCATTTATTTACTGTTTTTACAAAAAGGATTTTTAGGACCAAATGGAAATCGGTTTCCCCCTTTTAGGCTAGTACTGCGGAGTTGACGGTGTTCGTGACAGTTAGCACATACATGGCCGTGCCTTAAACAATTTCGGGGTTTTCTGGATAATATCAACACTTCATAGACGTATGGGTTTATTTCCAGTACATTTTAATAAGTCATAAGAAAAACTAACACTATAATGATAACGGTTTGCGTACATATAACCTCAACCTTTGTCATGTTATACTGTTTCAGAAAATGATAGCCAACCAGGAAATAAAAACTGTTACTCTGTCTTATTTGTTTGGTTAAATATTTGACCGTGCTCACAAATGTGCTATAACTGGTTTGTGTTGATGTATTAATTTTAGAGCGCCTGCAAAATGACAAAAATGTAAAATGCCAGAGCGCCGTATGCCAATGAGCAACAGGTGCGTAACTCCTAAAAAGTATGCGTCAAATGCGGGAATCACTGTCTGCGTAGGAGCTTGGACAGATTTATGAGGTTTCCCAGCACAGTTCGCTGAGCAAACATGGCGACGAACTTTACAAAATTTTAAGTTGCAGAAGCGAGAGACGCAATTGAGATTGCTTTCGTTTTTACTATACCTCTGTTCAAGCGATTTGAGTTATGTAAATTGGTCTTAATAGTAACTTTTGAGAATTCAATGCAAATTCATAATATGTGACGTTTACTGTGATAATTTGGAATTCATGCAAGCTGTTTTCCCATGTATTTCATGCCCACATATTATATCTTTCATAAATCCTCTTTCACTATTGGCGCTCTTCTGTTGATTAGTACATGTCTGACGTGGACTATATGGCAGCTTCATAAAAAAGGGTATGTGCATGTATGACTTCTGTTGTCAATTACAGCTGTGGTCAAGCAGTTGGTCTCTCTGTCTCTCAGGTTTTGCATGCAGACAGACATAATTTGACGCAAAGTCGATGCAGGCACTCTAAAGCCTGTGGGGTAGAAGTCAGCCTCAGTCTTCGATTCAGTTATAAACTGCATGTATGTGTATAGGTACTGGTACAAGAATAAAATGTTCTTAACCTAGAAACAGTTGGATTCGCGCTGTTATTTTGATAACACCATGTCAGAAGTACTGTGACAGTAAAAAAAAAAAACGGATTGCTTGTAAAACATGCAAGGAGCTAAAGCAGTGGCAAACGGCCATTCAGCACTCAACCGCTGGAAACTTGATTTTACGAAATCGCAAGATATCTCAAGTTTCTGTCTGACTGAATGTTATAATGGGCAAAACGAGAGACCTAAGCAATTTTGAGTATGATCATCGGTGCCAGGCGGGCCAGTGGATGAGAGGTCAAACGAGAGTGCTTTCTCTGGTCAGGATTTGCTATAAGTAGCATGAGTCCATTGCCTGATGTCAACGGTACTGGCTGGTGGTGGTGGTGTAATGGTGTGGGGAATGTTTTCTTGGGACACGATAGATCCCTTGATTCCAATTGAGCATTGTTGGATCTGCTATCCAGTCTGCAGCGAATGAGTAATACGATCGCTTCAGCATGGACCAAGATCTCAGTGGAACAATTCCAACACCTTTTAGAATCCATGTCCCCAACAACTATGATGTGATAGCTTCCAGCAGTAGGGATTGTTATTCTTTCTTGTAACTTCACTGTATCTGTTTATTTTCACCTGTTAAATGTATGCTTAATTGCGTATATGCTTTATTCTTTGGCGAGCCAAGTTAATTATTTACATGTCTATTGTTTGATTGAATATTTCAATTGAGCTGCCATATTGTACATGTTCTAGCAAGTCTGTTAGTTTTCTCAAATACCTCCCCAAAATTTGGCTGTTGCTGAAACAAACCCTGTTGCCTTTCAGTGTTTTTGCAGGTTTATGGTAAAACCGGATATGGATTTGTTTCAAATAAATTCAGTACATTTTTATTCCCATAGGTATCATAAGTTTAGTTCAAATAGTTTCTTACTCATATGTAGTACCATGATACGTCAGAGGCCAACAGTTATTTGCAAAAATGTTTTGAAGCTGACAGTTGAAGCAATTCTTTTAAATTCCATCATAAAAGGAATAATCTCATTAAACATCCTCACACAGCTACTCACATACTGACAGTCACATTAATAATACAGAAGTGCCAACCCATTATAATTATGCAGTTTAAATTCTACACATTCATTTCAACAAAAAACTCATGTGCAGCTGTAGGTCTGAGAATAATGGATTTACCACAAAATTATGGTGGAATTATGACTGTAAATAACAGGTCTATATATGCTCCTGAAGTTGATTCATTTTTCTCACTCAAAGAAAGAACACAATAATCCTGAGTTAATGTGGGCTGCACCAACATTCTCTGAACACCGTGTACTGAAAAAAACATGCAGGTTAAAAAATATTCAAGCTCTACTAACAATTTTAGACTAGAATTTAAACGTGTTCCAAATTGCCCAGATATCTACTGAATGAACATTACATTTATAAAGTATGTATAGAGTACATTCATGTAAATGTATACATTAATTTGTGACCTACGTTAAATCACACGATAAAATGACCTCTTCTCATACATTTGTATGGTTCGGTCCTTTACGGATTAGGGCATTATCAAATAATAAAGTAATAGGTGGGTTTAGATTGAAATTGCGTCTTCTTTTGTCTTATCATGTTTTTTATTTTATTTTACCTGTCTGTGGCACGCAGTTGCACACAGCAGACAAAAGATGCCCAAAGGACATCATTTATTAATATTCCAAAAAATAATACAATATTACAATATTAATTATTTTACCTGACAATACCTTGCATGGACGCTGTATATCAAACCGATATTTAAATGTATTGGCAAGCCCAGGGCCTTAGGCACTAGGCACAAAACCGCCTAAGGGAGGTCTGCATTACTATTTTATATTTTCCCAACACTGGCAATCAAACTTGACTCATACAATATCATTTTATGCGGGGAAGAACACGTATTTTCACATATTAACATATGTGCCACAATCAATCAAACGTTAAAATGAAAAACCTCTCTGAGTGTATCCAACCCCATAATATAAGTGGTTTCCTGTAGACGAGCATGCATCAATATCACTGTCTTTTGTTCAAGTCTCAATGCCAACATCAAAATTAATCTTGGCAGTAATGCCCAGGAAGAAAAATCCAAACTCCTTGTAACTTATATTGCTCATAAAGTGCATCAGATGAAGGTTTTTCTAGGAGAAGATTTCTAAGAACCCCTTTATATCAAAGCATACTTGCAAATACTGAGAGAGGCAGCCAGTTCAGTTTTAGCCCCCATTATGACAGTGTGGGATTGAAACAAATCTTTCTTTGATCATTGCTCTTTTTCAGGGCCACTGCTTTTCATCCTTTTTTACAGTGAGGACTGGACCAGATCCCAAACATGCCTCAGGAGGCTGAAGGGAGAATTCGTTAACCCTCTGCTTTCCATCGTGGCCAATGACTGCATGGGGAGGCTGCCCACAGTTGGATTGTGTGGGCAATGGGCATGATGGACTGAGAGGTGTTTAGGATCTAATGTACTACCATCAGAAAGATAAAATGACCTGAGTTTCTGAATCCTTGTCAGAGCTTAGCCGCTTGCTGCTCTTTTCTATTTCAAGTGAAAAGGGGCATTGGGAGTGAAACAAAGCTTTATGATTCCTCCGAAATCCTGGGGGCATAGTGTCTGTGCAGCTTGTCTGCCCAAGACCTCGACTCCCATTATGTAAACCAGAACATCAAGGACTCCTTAAACAGCTTTGCTTTTACTTTGATCAGTTCACCTATACCCAACCCCTGCCTCCCAAACCCCAAATCCATGCAAACCACTGCAAGAGCCTTCTGTAAAAAATAAAATAAATAAATAAAATAATAACTTATATTTATCCGGCTTATGCAGTTTGAAATAGTGTTTGGCTCATCTTGACTTGGTATTAGTTTATTGGATTTGATTATGTTTTTAGTTCAAGGTAATCTCTGATGTTTTCCAAGTTATCAAGCTGCAGTTAAAAAAAAAAAAAAAACTCAGATTTAAGAATGATTAGAAACATTGAGACTAACCTCTAACGCACAGTCTAGATGTTCAGAGACGAACTTGTGGGACGCAGCCGGCAGCCACGCCCTCAAGCTGTGATGGACAGCAACATTGAGAGGGGAGGGCCACGACCACTAATAGGACCTCATTGCGCATCTGAGTGTGATTCCACTAATGGTAATCACACTCAGGTGCCAACAATCCCAGGCCCTCTCATGAGCTGAATGGAATGTGGCTAGGTATATGGTAGTATTATTTGAGCTCAACTAATTGAGTTTAGTTTTTTTTAGGGGAGGTTTTGTGTATAGATTTTGTAGTTGCTAAAATATTTTCGTTTGTTTAAAAATGAGGAATAAACAATGCAAACCGATGCCTCAGTCTTCATTCTCAGACCGTGCACACCCCTGCGTGCCACAGTTCTCAAAGAGACTCATGGCTGTAATAAAGCAAAAGGTGGTTTCACCAAATATGAACTCAGGTGGTTTTGACTTATCCTAATAGGGTACTGTTCAATTTCAGAGTTTTAAAGATTTTTTTTCACTTCTTTGGTAACATTTACATATTGTGAATTCCTGTGTGTAAATTAAGCTGCAATGCAACAAAAGGTAAACATTATTAAGAGGGGGTGGTGAACACTGTAAGTATTGTAAACATATTAAACATTTCTTCACAGCATGTGTGATTTTAATGATTTATGATTTTGCCTTTAAAACCTAAAGGTGTTACATTCAGTGTGTCCCTATTGGAGCTGCTGTTGCATTTTAAATGTGCTACTGTAAGATTTCTCTGTTGCCTGGCATAAAACTGACAGATGGATTAGTCTGCTGAAATTTTTTATTAATGTAATGACTGATTCAACTCCAGTTAAGCCTGGCTGCAATTGTCAATCTATTGGAACTCCAAGCCTGTGTGTTTCAGATCAGTGAGCTAGGTAACTATCTTTCAAAGCAAACTTTCAACAACAAAAAAACACAAAACATTTAGTCTCACTGAACATTTATCTTTTGTTTCCAGCACAACTTTAGCCTGCCTGATTCCTTTATTTGGTCACAAAGACCATTAAGACTAAGACCATTAAAATAAATCATAAGTGATTTAAAACTTGATTTTTTGTGCCACCTTGAATTTTGCCCCAAGTTTCTGTAGTTAACATTTAATTACCAAGGAGCAATTCAAATGGAATGTCAGTCTGTTCCATTATGACTGAACCAAAGATGTCATAAAGAACACTGTAGTATCCCAGGGACCCTTGGGTCACGTTGAGCACTGAACTTAAACCAAATTGGGAGTATAGCTTCTCGCATTTGAACTAGAGCCATGAGAATCCTCTGTCTCTTTTAGGAATGCTACAATATGTACACAGAAAAAACCTCACAGACTTTCTGGTATGACTATTTCAGTCATTTCAGAGTCTGAAAGAATACAAAATATCCAATGGGTCTTTACACAACCTCTGATATAAATTTTTGCATGACATTGAGTTACCCTGATGATTCAGAGGAAGATGTTCTTGAAGGTTATTCAGATGATAAAAGCAGAAAACTAAATTATATGGGAAAAGTATGCTTGACAAGTCTGCAGTTTGAACTTTTATATTTTTATATTTCTGACTGGAATGATTTCACAGGCAAACATTATGTTGAAATGGCAGTTACTTTAATTCAAATCAATTAAAGAGAGAATTGTGAAAATGTGGAAATGAATGATTTTGCACCATGAATTGAACTGCACCATGGTCCTGGGTTCAAATCTAGTTCAGGTCACTGAAATGTCACACAGGTCACACAGATCAGTTTGGAGTTTCCCCTTTGTTTGTGTGTGTTCCCCAGGTGCTCTGGTTTACTCTGACAATCCAAAGACTTGCAAGTTAGCTGGACTGGCAACTGTTTTGTCTATCTCCATGAATTCAACAAATAGCTACTTCTCGGTAAGAGTTACGGGTAAAGCTTAGACTCCTGTAACTGAAAGGCATGAAGCAGGATATACTGAACGTCCCTGGTAATCCACGTACTGGGAAAGTTTATTAATTATACGTCAAAGTCTCCTTTTCCCACTCTCAGTCAACAAAAATGTTACATTTAAAAAATGCAAGCTATATCTGATTCAATGCACCAACCTATGATTACCATGTTTAAATTGTGTGTTTTTTCATTCTGTTTCATACTGGTTGATTTGGAAGGCCATACAAGTAATCTGTAAAATGAATGTACATGGTTGTTCACTTTTATCCTCAGAAGACGTTTCACACTCCTGAAAGGATTAGTTTTCGCTGTCGCCCTCTTTCACAATTGTCTTACCAAAAGGAACAAATCTACATTCTTCCTAGTTTATTCTTAGGTGAATGGTTGTTGTCGGATCAATTAATATACTAGCTACCTAGCTAAAATATTACAAATACTTTCTTTTTTTTTGTAGACAAAGATTTATTTTTTTAAATGGACATTTTTTATTTTGCAATAGTAGTTTTTTCCCCTAGTATTCTATCAATATCTGTATCTGCTATTTTCGTTCATATATTATAAAACATTCGAACGTATCCTTCATTTGCTTAATGAAGCAAAGAAATTAAATGCAATACAAATGAGGAAGGAAGGATTCTGTACATGCATTTTATCCACAGTTAAAATAGAAGCATATAGACAATGCCTTTAAAACGTGTCTATTGTAGGTCAGCCTTTAGACTGCAGGATTGATTGAACTTAGAGTTCTTCTTATTTTAGCTGCTATTTCAGATATAGGTTCACATTATCACACCAACATTGCATTGATTTGCTACTTAATGTAATAACACAGTTAGTTGCACATAGCTATATAAACACCCAGAACATACTTCCATGTGAAATTCCTACTAATAGGACAGGATTTGTAAGTGGATAGAATAAGAAAGATCTTCCAGTCTAAAAACACTGTACAGACTTTTCAGCCATTATTATTCCCTTTCCCATAGCCCTCCATTATCAAAAAATAGTCTGTAAAGGGTAAATTCATGTTCCTCTTCTCCCCTTATTTGGGATGTAGAATTAAAATAATTTGTAAAAATCTATTATTATGAGCCTTTTGCTAACCTCTGTATCCACTTGGGAACGGTTTTTAACTGATTAAAAGAAAGTTGGCTTCAACTCTTAAACCAGGCATATTGCTTCATCACTTAACGCCTCAGTTCAAAACCTTGAGTGTGTGTTATTGTTGCTTTCATTACAAATGTTGTGGATTTTTTTATTGCAAGAACCTTCCTGCCAGTTTGACCCACACAGAGTCTGTATTCTCCGATTCTCTGAAAATCCTAGAGAGGGCTGCACAATCCTGATCCTTTAGGTGGGTGCCCACATTTCCCGCTACAGTCAGCCTACAATCAGCCTCAAAACCCACCCCAAAAAACCCTTCCTGGGTTTGCTTATGAAAAGATAATAAGCAGTACCACTCACCCCTGCCAGAAATACGGGATAGATTTTCAACACTTCCCTCATGTTCTGGGCATCTTTCTACACAGATATATTTTGCTTTTTAAAACCATTAAGTAAAACAGGGCAGTCGGCAGGCTATGCCCTGGAGAGAATTAAACAGAATTTCTGGAGCAGTGGCTCTTAAGTCGCAAATTGAGAGCTTATTTCACACATTTCTGGGACTTTTGAGCAGTAAATTCCTCATCAAACTTCTGACCTTGTCCATGGTAGTGTGTCCGGCTCAACCTCCACAGAGGTCCAGCATTAATAGGCTAAAATTTTACCCCTCTCTCTCTCTCTCTCTCTCTCTCTCTCTCTCTCTCTCTCTTTATGCGTGATACATTGCACTGTCTTAATAGAATGTGCGGCCTAGATTACATCCATGTTTGAGGGAATCAAGCCGAAATTACTTGAAAATGCAACTCAAAGCGAAGCATGTCAATGGTGTCAAATGAGATTCCCAGAGCATGTTATATTTTAATTCGAGGATCAGGTGTCTATTACAGTAGTGTTGGTGTGCCGCTACAGTTTAATGGTCTGGGAAACACTGCAAGCTCTCATCAACCTTGTTTCCTTTTAATGTGAGACCAGCTTTCTGCATCTATACGATTCCCTCTGTACGATACTGATTCTTGGGACTGCCTCAGTGTTTACAGGGTCTGACCCAATGCCACATCACATCACTTTGCATATTTAAGACCTGAGGTGCCCGCCAGCGTAAGCTAAGCTAAGCTAAGCCCCCAGCACGCTGCCTGGGGATCCACCCACCGGCAGTCCTTGGGACATGACCTGGCCAGCTAAGATGGACAGGCAGTCCATGGGGCCACATCCACTGCCAAGGACCTTGTCACCGCACCTGAGTGTAGTTTTGTTAATGAAAGGGTGTTTTTCTTTGATGTTTTCAATAATGGTGACGAAAAGTAAAAGGTGTTAACCAGCCGTCCCCCTCCCTGGGTCTGACCAGTCCTGGACCAGCAACGATGGGGCATTCTACAATTACCATCGTAACCAAGTGCATTGCAGATTGGAACATTTTTTTTAAATGGGTGTGTGTACACATATGCAATACATGCTGAAAGGGCTATTGCTTAATTCCAGACCCCAACGTGCTAATGGGTCATCAAAATGTAGAATGTTTCAAAAGCTGAGTAAATTTCTCTTTTCACCAAGTGGCAATTCATAATTGCTAAAGAAAGAGGAAACTTCAAAAACGATTTTGTTGAAAGCACCTCTCTAGCTGAAACCCCAAAGTGTTTGCAAAAAAGCATTCTGCTAATGAACTTATGATACAAACCCTTCATTCCTTTGACTGTCCAACCTTAACAGAGTACCCAAATTCATCTTTGATGTGAGCCGCTGACTATCGTGGTTAATGCATGTTAAACTGATTCCTGGGCCCCAGGAATGATCATTCAGGCTGCTCCCTCTGGAAAAATGAACATCATTTATTAATTTACACCTTGTCAAATTACCAGAATACATTGCCACAAAATATTTTTGTGGATTAGACTCAAATCCACAAAGTTCAAGTATGACGTATTGTTCTGAAAAATGTCATACTATTTACCTCTTTCCACAGACTGTCACATATAAAATATATATAAAAACATCCAAGGGGGGTGAATACTTTTTCTAGGCACTGTAAGTAGAGCAAACATCTGGGCTGTAGCGCAGTCCACAGATTAGATTGTTTATAGAAATAGAATGCATTAGTCATATAAAAGGTTGGAGCTGGAAGGTTGTGAAGCAGAAAACACACACATTTATTTATATAAAGATATATAATCCTGTGTCAATGCTAGTCATCTTTGGTAACATGTTTAGTTGAAATATTGTGATAGCTATTAAAATCATTGCCTCCATTCCTCTCGTTTATATCTGGGTTTGCAACAGAAATGCGTTGTAGATCACATGTACATTTTGTTGTGAAGACTGGTCTTTGCATTTCTGTTATTTAATTATAATAATTTGTATGCTTTCATCCAGAGTGACTTACTTGGCATAAAGTTTTACATCAATTCACGGCTGGATATTTACCGTGGTAAACTGGGTTGGCAAGTACCTTGCTCAGGGGAAATGCAGCAGCTAGGGCAAAATTCTGGTTCCATATTCAATATCTGAACCCAGTGGCGTCGCTAGGTCCGGGCTTCCGGGGCTAAAGCCCTGAGTCTTTTTGTACTAGCTTCGGGTCTTTTGATCCAGTTCCAATAATATATTTGTACTCCGATTATTTACCATAACAGCATTGCTGCATGATTATATACTGACGTCTGTCAAGAGGAGCAGCATAAGATGAAGTGGGGGAAAAAATGACATTTGTAACTTCTTTAAAAAGAAACAAGGAAAATGCAAGCATTTAGAACAGGAATCCGCAGCACTGGATGAGTTTGAGAAGATGCCAGAAACTAAATATGGAAAAAAAGAACAAACTCCTCCGGTAGCCAATTAAGTGTAATGTCAGTTAGATAATTATTTCACGGTTTTTCCTAATGCTGTTAATGTGACCCCAGCAATGCTTGGTGAACCATGTGTGGCAGCTGTAATTCTGTATGTTAATTGTTACCACTACTGAACCACTGAATACAGTGTTCAAGTGCAAAAAAAACTGGATCTCTTGTTATGTGGATGCAAAGATCTTACTATATCACTGTTAGATTTAACTAAAAAGTTGCAAATGCAATTATAATACTTTATTATTGTATGTAATCTTGTGCCATACATATGTATACTAATTGAGCCTGTATGTGCATGTTTCGTATTTCAGCAAATTATAATCCATGTGTCTTTTAAAAAAAAATGTGACTGCACCTCTTCCTTTTACCCTGCCAGAGAGGGATAAGTTTTGTTCTTCCTAAGTTCTGAGAAACTTGGCAGTTTGGGTGGGAGGCCTGTCTAAATCTGTAATAGCCCTGCCTGCTGGCGACAGCGCAGATCTCTGAGACGAGAACAAAGGCTCCCAGCGCAGAGTGTCTGATCATTAAAGGACCCCACTTTTACACTCCAACCCAAGTGTTCCAAGTTCCAAGTGTTCCAAGTGTTCCAAGTTTTTCCGGTGTTCTGGGAACAACAGCGAATTAACATTGATTTTAACCGCGATTGCAAAACAATAAGACAGTGGGGGAGAAACCACTTGTTTCCCACACTTAAAAAATAATGGTGGACATTACCAGGACTGCAAAAGATAGGATTCAATTAATTCTGACAGTGTTTACGTGGTTTCAGTTGGATACACACTTAATTTAGCCCTGAATTACTGTTTGGGGTTACAGACACGTTTTGATGCTTAATTGTTTTGATTTTTGAAGTTGGAATTTCCAATAAACTTTAGTGTCTTATCTTCAATTTGGAATCAGTTATAGTATTTCATCTTTCGTTGTCTAAGTCAATTGGAGGAAAGGCATGTTCCTCTCAACAGTACTGTAACAGCCCTCAGGTGTCCGGGAGTCCGATAGCTGATAGGAGGCTGGTTAGTCATGAGCCAATAGAAGCCCCACCAATTTCAACCACCCCAGCTCCAGGGCGTCGCTCAGCCAATTGCATTCCAACACTGTGCTCTACTGTTCAGAATTGGCAAATGACGTGAGCTAGATCTGAACTTGCAATATCTAGCTCATAGGGAAGCAATACTTCTGTTAATTTTGTACAGACAATTCCTTACTTAAGTTAGAGAAAAGCACACACTTTGCAAGACAAGATACACATCCGTGGCCAATTTTACTCATGTGGTGCCATCTAGTGGGTTTTTGGAAGTAAAAGCATTTCAACCCCGGTTAGAATATAGGATTCTAACCATATTTTCAACTGTGAAGTAGTGTGAATGTTAAATCGAGGGAAAAAATATAACTTTTGTGTTAATGGTATGAATGCTATACAGTTTTAAAGTTTTAAAATAAAGAAATCTACGAAATTATTAGATTCACAGTATATCTTGAACAACAATATTTTTGCTCATTTGAATTTATTCATTGACTGAATAAAAATAATTGTTTTTTTATTCGGTTTTTGAATCGGTTTCAACGTTATGATCTTTATATTTGTTAGATTTGTTAGTGTACTGCTAATTCAGTCCACAAAGTCTGTGTTCGACAAGGATGCATACAATGTTAAATTGTGGTGGATTTTTACAGTTACCATTATATTCATACTGATTTTAACCTGGAAAGACTCCCTGCAAAATAATGATTTCGACTGAACAATTAACAGGGGAGGCGGAACTAAAAGAATAAGAGACACTGCGGCACCTAAAATGAGAACCGCCCCCCTAAATGACTACAACCGTGTTGTCAGATAATTTAACTCAACATGTTTAAATATTGAGCTCTTGTTCTGTCCATACAATTAAAATTACATTTCCGATTGCAATTAAGTCCAGCGGAATGTTTTGGTTAATCGTTTACAATATAAGTGCGACTTATAAAGTATAAGCAATATTTGTGTCCCGACATAGTATTTGGAATGAAGTTACATTGTGTTTTTGTGGGCATATTTTAAGTAAAATAATAAAAATGTGGATATTGACACATTTATTGATGATTATAAACTTGCACGGTGGTCAACCAGTTTTGTAGTTTATTTTAACCAGTTTTTTGCCATTATTTAAAAACCACGAGTGCGCCATTCAGTGAAATTAATTAATTAATTTGATGCTATTGATTTGTACTGGTAAGTAATTATTTATAGTAAAATTCGGAATGCAATGGCATTTTCTAATTGGCATTTTTTACTGAATTCAGTATATTTATCATATATATTAATTATGTTATAACCGGGAGTATAGAGCTCTCTAGAGAGGGTATGCTTTGACTGCGTATTACTTTCTTCAGATGACAGCCATTGTTTGGTGAAAAGAACTATGATACTGAAGCAGGTCCAAGACTACACTCCATTGTTGGGATTTTGTAAATCATATCCGCCAGTAGATGGCAACTACAGCTAAGCTTTGCTCTTTGTTATTGGGGAGTGACAGTATCAGAATTAGGGTCCACCACTCCATTCAAATTCTTTGTTCTCGTTTACTGAAAATGTGTTTATAGGTTAAAGATCGTATAATTGAAGATATAATCATCAATATAGTTGAAATGTATTGTAGCAAGTACAATTAAAGTAATCGCTAAACATAATAAAAATAGATATTAGTTGTAAATGTACTAGTCGTATAGTATTTTATGTTGTTACTGTTGCAGTATCGTGTGGGTTTATATTAATGGAACCAAATATAGTCCTGTATTCCATATAAGGCATATACATGTTTTGTTTTTTTTAATTACTGTATTCGGTCCATCAACAAACAGTGTTTGCCGAAATTGACGTCTCCCGTAGTAACCATGTTCGTTTTTTAAAAAGGGTATGCATTCCGAAACGCCCCCTAGCTAGTGTGTGTGTCTAGTGGCTGTTGATGTCTGTTCCGCGGTGGCAAGGATCGTGTTGTCTGAGAGAGGAGCAAGTTCATTCAACGCGTTTCTTCCGTTGAACGTCTTGTATCGCCAATTAAGAACGTATTGACGTTAGATCAATCTTACAGGGATATACGATACAACGAAGAGGTAAGTTTAAATGTTCTGCGTATTATTGTTCATCGGGTTAGACTGAGACGCAGTGTTCTATTCACCGCTCCGTACCACTGCGGTGGCGTGTAAAGGCGGTACAGTAAGGTGTATATCTTAGAACGAATATGTTTATATATTTATTTTTGGACTAACCACAAATGACAGCCTTTACTGTCATGGCCCAGGAACCAAGGAATAACGTCAAAAGTGCGAGAAAAACGGAACGTGTTTTATTTATCTGCCTTTAGTTATTTATAACGCTAGCGAACGTAGAGGGGTCCTATTGCGTTAGCTGGCTTACTTAATTTAGTTATTATTGCCATTATTTTACTTATCATTTTTACTGAAATTATATTAATAGTAATATTAGCTATCGCGCTATATCCATGCTAGCTAACAGTATGAGTCCAGAGCAGTCACTGTTGCACGAAGAGAGGTCAAGCTAGCTAGTAGTAATAGTAGTAGTCGTTACACTAGTTCCGATATAGATGGCAGTCCCAGTGTGACCGAATTTTTGCTAGGTGATTTATCGCTAATTTTAATTTATCAGAATTTATCGAACTAAAAGTCATTCCAATGTAATGTAATAGTATTACTGATATAAAAATACTTTGATATATGTCTACAGCTTGTAAAATTATGTTTATGAATACGTATAACGACTAGATTTGCAATATTTATTTATTAAGTAGTATTTCAAAATAAAACAATCTTCTCAGAAATTCTATACGTTGTGCTCTCTTTATCCAGAAACTTACTTAATCTTAGAAATGTGTTATATTAAACCGGAGGTTTGCAAGATAAAGAGATTGTACTCTTATGAAGTAGGCAGGCCTTAGTTATTAATGCAAAATTAGACATGAACTAAGATCTAATAGTACGTGTAATTGCAATTTTATTGGAAATATATGCGGCTCGCTCTGGATAGTTTTAGGTTCTTAAGTCAAAATAGTTTAACATTACACAAAATATATTTTTGCCTCTGAAAGCTGCCAAGGTTACTCCTCAGTTACAGAATAAAAATTGGATTACAGAATTGGATTATAGAATCCTGTCTAATTAGGTATTTAACAAACTGTGTGTCTCAA
This sequence comes from Hiodon tergisus, assembly GCA_025775045.1. NCBI lineage: Eukaryota > Metazoa > Chordata > Actinopteri > Hiodontiformes > Hiodontidae > Hiodon > Hiodon tergisus. Next base: position 1,396 of record JAOVYW010055145.1, on the reverse strand, counting down.
AATACTGTGTAGCATTGTCACAGCATTGGTATAAATTGAAGACATTTTATTTTGGAGTACAATTATTTAAAAATAGAACCATTTTGTTTGATTGGATGCACATCGTCTTCCATTCTCAGTGAAATTGGTTTGTTCTAGATACTGTATGTGCTGTCCATAGGGTTTATTCTAATGCTGAATATTGAGAATCGAGCACACAACATCCACACATTGCTCTGTAATATTACTTTGAATTAGATCATTAGAGCTCAGTTGTTGTTTACTGTGCCAGGGGAACCCACCATACATTTAAGGAAAGCTTGGTTCCTGCATTAGGGAAACAAACTTAGTTTTCCCCCCTATGGTCTTGATTGATATGCTTTAAAGCTCATAAAATTAGCTTTACTGTACGCATTACCGAACATATTCTCTGACCATAACAATGGATTAAAATGAATAATGAGTTTGACACTTTTCCGAAGGTTACCTATTACAGCTCGTAAGAGCTATTTTTTTGGGGGAGCAGTTTAGCATAAGTGCGTCACACAAGGACATAAAGAAAAATAAGTGATGCGTTTCAGCAGATTCCGTGCACCCTGAGCATAGTGTGCCTACTTATTCACACCTAAGAGTATTCACAAATATGTCCGGTAACCAATATGAAAGCGGGAGTACTTTATGGAATATACTTTTACTTTTTTGGAATATATTGGAAACCTGTCTTATTCTTCAGCAATCGGTGTGCGGACCTGAGGCCGTATTGTAGGATGTCGGTTGTCTGAAATATGGTTGCCGACCAGGTATCATGTTTCGTTGGAGACAATGAATGGCTAGACCGTCTAATGAATTAAAACCAGTGTGTAAAGACGAGACACACTGCAGGACTCCGGCTGTTCAAGGGCAGAGTGTATGATGTCTTTTTTAACGCTGTGGAAGAAAAGCAGGGGACGTTCAGGACACACTCTCTTTGTTACATGTGTAGGGCTTTCTGTCAGTGGGTGCAAAGGACTCCCTTTCAGCTCCACCTAAACAATCTGGTTTACCCCACTTCAAGTAATACAACACGACCCATGCGACTTTAACATGTTAGATAACCGTAGTCTTCATTCTGCAGTGGCAGCAGTCCGGAGAATGTCCTGTGCTCCTGGGCCTGAAGGTTTCTGGATTTCTTCCACCTGAACTTGTAGTTCCCCCAGATCAATTAATCAGCGGTTTTATTTGACCGTCTAATCTAATTTCTTTGCCTCTGACAAGCTGAGGAATTAAGAAACGTTCATTCGTTTCGCTTCACTGGAGTCTTTGAGGTTGTTTATCCTTACTGTACGCTGCGCTCTGTGTAGAATTATCCAGACTTACAAAGGCACACACACACACACACACACACACACACACACACACACACACACACACACACACA
>JAOVYW010055144.1:33232-57531 GCA_025775045.1 Hiodon tergisus | reverse complement strand
CCATGAAGGTGGTCGGAGACTTTACTGCCTCCTGAGAGCACAGCCTGACCAACCAGGGTGAGCCAACAATAGAGAGGTGACAGCAAGTAAAATCTCTTTGGAACTGAAGATTCCCATGGCCAAATTTCACCCTCTATCTCAGCACCCTGGATGGCGAAAAGGACAAATTGAACAGACAGGTTTTAAATGTTCAGACTGAGTCTGATTCCCAGACTGAGCAGAGGAAGCCAAGTCCTGCCAATCAAAAAACTCGGAAAGAAGGGGGAGACTCTCTCCTGGGCAATAAGGAATACTCTCAGCTTAAGCAAACATCCCTGGTAATATATGTGCTGTCTGTTAAAATTGTTCAGTTTTGTTTCTTCACAAATCAGTTATTTTTTATTTTTGTTGCCATTTTAGATCTTTAGGGACTGTCAGTTTCTGAGTGAAGGGCTTTGCTTGCCTCATGTCTGAGGGACACTGAGGGACGGAAATACAAAAACAAAGAAGTGAAAAACATGAATAACCTTCTTTGGTGGAGCCACTGGCTACCCCAGAACATCATATGTTATTTCGCTGCAGCCCCAGGACATGGTTGCATTCTCCTTGTCCCTTGCCATTCATGTTCTGCCTTGTTTGGGGCTAGATTGAAGCTTTTGGCAGTAAATGACAGTTTCTCTCCATATCAAAACGCGGTGGCCCTGTGAGTTGTGTCTAGTCAAAATGATAAGCACCCTTGTTGAAATCAGTCTTAGCAGAGAAGAATGACGTCCTGTATGACCCAGTAAAATGGAAACCACGCAGATTTGGAAGGTTAAATACATCCATTCCCCCCCGTGTATTCCTCTAATTGATTTCTCTTGTGAAATCATTTAGTCAACGGGCTTTAAGGCTCAGTGATAATTAATCGGAATATGTCATGCATATCTCAGAATCTGCAAAGATCAATTTTCACCCTGTGCATGATTCCCTCGCCCCCGTGTGAAGAAATGCCCCTGATAAAAGAGACCAAGCTCAAGTGTTATGAGTTTTATAAAAACAGAAAGGGCAGATGCAAAGAAGTGAATTGTTTTTATACTCTCTCTACTTTGTAGTTACGGGCCCAGTGTTGCGTGTTAAGCCCATCAGTTTTAAAATGTGTGGCTCGTGGTGTGTGGTCGTGTCACAAAAATAGCCGGTTAAAAATATTACTTGTTGGTAAATGGTATATTTATAGCTGAAGCAGTAAAGGTTCGTTGCAAGATATACCCATCACTGGTTTGGAGGCAGTTTTATCGGGTGCACTGTTAATCAGGCAATATAAAAATTGTGTTTTAGGGTAAGTAATTGTGAATAGGCTTTTCTGGTATGTAAGCGTGTTGGCTATGATTTTATTCAGTGTAAAAATTTAAATAAAAAGGAACCAAAGCAACTGGATTCTGACTACAAATAAGAAAATGAAAATGAAAATGCCAAAATCTATACAGAAATCTATACAGAAATATAGATATAAATACAGAAATCCCCTGAAGAACCAATGGAAAGCAGAGAGCTGGCGTTTTGGTTTTATTGACAGTCCTCACCACATGGCAGGAAAACCGCTCTTCTAAGTGCTGTGAAAATAGCGGGGAGAAATGACCAGTGGGGTGTCCCGTTTTAGCTGGGAATATGGGAATATTGGCGGCGTGGCTAACGGAGTAAGTGCGTTAAAAACCCGCTGAGACGGCGAAGAATATCCATGATTTGGCTTTCCATGAAACCCATTAACGGTAAGCATTACGGAGGGGCGTCACTTGCCTGGAAAACCCGCTAATCGCACTTTACTTCACATTATTTGTATGTTTAATTCATTTTGTAAATTTGATAAGCAGAGTTTTGATTTTGTTCATTGTTGGATTTCGGATTAGGAGCAACAGCTTTCTTTAAGCAGTTTGTTAAACTGTGTTTCCTTATCAGTTCTCCGCCCGTGGAGGGTCTTTGTCAGTTTTCTGTTTTACTATTGGGAGCTATGTTTCACCCCCCTCTTTTTTTGGCTCATGCAGAAGATGAAATCTTCCAAGGGCCAAGATGGAAGACTGAACCCAGCGACTTGATTCTCCCCATTGGTTCCACTGACCAGGAGGCAACCATTGCATGTGAGGCAGGGGGGACTCCATCTCCTAACTACAGGTACAGCTCTGATAATATGTACATTCTATTAAACTGAATCCTTTTACTGTGACTGCGTCATTAAACTCATACAGTCCCTATATATAGATGGCAAGCAACCTGGAGACCCAGAGTGATGACCATCAACTTTGGAGAGAAAACAATCATGATTTTTTGGATGAAGTGCTCCTCCTGGGATAAAAATTTACAACCATAGTTACTAAAGGTCACAGTGGTTGAAGATGTTTTAAGCAGGGTCACATCCAGACTTGACCTGCTGTTCTGACCTCAGACAAGAGCGCTTGAAACCAAATTTCTTCTGTAAACACTCAGCTGGATATTGTGAAGTTGTACGCTGTGTTAGCTCTCCCTGATTTAGCCATAACCAATGGAAGCATACGTTTTGTTTTTTTTGTTGGACATGAAAGAACAATCTATTTGCATGTAATGCGTAAGACCTGACCAGTGGAAAAGATTACTGACCCATTTTATGCCTAAGATTCTCCGGTGTCCTTTTTCAACAGGCCCGTATGTGGAGACTCGAGGGGGGGGGGGGGGGGTGAACACGATTTCGTGGGAGATTGTGTTTCATAGCTCGGTCAGCATCATATAAATGCACAGCAAGCAAATGAGAGAAGCAATAACCTTGCGAGTGACATCCTGCTAAACGCTTGCCTTTCCTCTAACATACCCCGTGCAGAAAACCACCGTGTTAGAGTGGCAGGGGGCGGGAGTGTGTTTATGCTGGTTGTGTAAGCAGTGGAGTGCCTGACCGTCGAGCGGAAGCATTACACTAGCACTGCTTGTAAAGTGGTGGAAACACGGCGATACGTACGCCCGCCCCCCCCCCCCCAAATCAAACAACTTTGACATTTAAAACAAGTCAAGCTAACTGGCCCGTGTGTTGCTTTTCCGAGAAGGGGCACGGTCTGCATTAAAAGTTTAATTTGTTGGAAAATTGTCATTTTCTCCACACGCGCTCAACACTAAGTGGCTTCTGCACCAAATGCGGGCGAATTGTGCTTTTTGTTTGGTGATTTTCCACTTGTCATAAATGCGTTTATTGTTTAAGTTCAGTCACGGCATGTTTCTCCAGTCCGTGCAAACAGGAAGGCCAAACCAGAGCAGAAGGTGCGTTCCCCTGCAAAAGGGGCGTGCACAAGCCAAATATATAATATCTATTTTAAATATACTCATAATACATAATCTACATTCAGGTATGACGTGACTACGTGAAGTTTCCCTTTTACAATAATCCTCACAAACTCTCCAAGTGTATTTATTTTGCTTTGCTAATTCCAACATAGTTGTAATTCTACAAAGGAACGTTGTAATTCTGGTTCTGGTTCAGCGTGTTCCAGTCCCTGCAGCTCGGTGCCCGGAGTGAGTGAGCACCGAGAACAGATGGGTCCCTCCAGAATCGTCTGAGCTGAGATCCGCTCGTCTTAGCTCAGGAACCAATACTGCAGCATCGACTGAAACTTCCACTGCCATCGGTGACTTTTCATAACCTGGGTCAGGACTATACCGGCCCGGTTATACCAGGTGCCATCATCTGACCATGGCTGCTGTGCGCACTGTGACAGCGTACTTTTGCGTACTGTTAGAGGACAACTTCTCCGTGCCGTGACGCTGTTCTGCTAGTGAGAAGAGCGCTATTTGCACTCCCGCTGTCCTGAGTCTATATTTGTAATCCGCTTCGCAAGAATGGTGTCCCCTCCGGCTAAGAGCGGCATTTCGTCCATATGCACAACATGGTGCTGCAAAATGACCCATTTTGTCAACACTGCAGCGTTGGTAAATGCGCTAACGTGCTAGAAACGAGCTCAGTTAGCTCATCCCAGTTAAAATCCCCTCTGTTTCGGTCTCCGAGTCAGTGGCTGTACACATAAGTAATGATGGCTCGATCAATACTCGATAGTGACAATAACCTGGCTGATTCAGAAATAACATATAAAATCAATTCATGTTAAATTAATATTGTCATTAATCAAAAATTGTCTAGTTACACACAGCAAATTTGAATAATCTGCAGTACCTTCTGCTAAGATTCTGTGTCCTACTAGGGACAGTTGTGGTGATGATGACGATGATGATGATGACGACGATTGTTTTATTTTCTTTTAGTTTCTTTGTGATGTTTATTTCCGAGCCCCTTCCCACACTCATCCATTTTAATGATAATGATATACTGAAAAGATTAAAAGACCATTTAAGTGACATCAGTTAGTCATCCTCTCGGTTTTTGTGGTTGTATGTGTGTGTGTGTGTGTGTGTGTGTGTGTGTGTGTGTGTGTTGGGGGTGGGGCGGGGGGACAATCAGATCAGCATTTGGTTTTCTGCCCCCTAGAAGGAGGGAATTGGAATCAGCGGTGGCAACTCTGTCTGCTGTCTACTGGGAGGGCTTATGTGAAGCAGCAAGGTCAGCCCAAGTTCCTCAGGGTTCGAGTTTCAGTGTTCAGCTGGAGCCATTTGAGAGGAATCCCTTTCCTTCTTTCAGTCATTAGTGCTCAATTGTAAACCTGCCCTTGGACATAAACTGTGCAATTAAAGAAAGCGATGTTAAGTGGCGGTACACCGGTATACACTGAACCTCGCCCGGTGCCGTCATCTGTGAGTTCTTAGAAGACTCAAATGAATGAACTTGATCAGCATGTGCAGGGGAGACCTCTGAGTTAAAAACGAAAAACAGAATGTGAGTGGCTCTCCCTTGTCAGAGACCCATTATCAATGCACCAGGGTGACCTGACTTTAGCCAGAGTGTCTCAGCACACTTCCTGTACTCCCGGGGAACGCCAACTTGTTCGTCTAACAATTTGAACGACCTTACTTCCTAATTGCACTATTGAGCTCATTGGATAGAAACTCCTGCACTCCGATCTGATCTCTAGACTTTTGTCATGGCAAAATGGCGATAAATTTGGATGTACAAATTTTATTTCAGCATCAAAGACACTCAAAACCTCTTAGAACCACTTTGAAATCGCTGCACTACGGACAAGGCTTTGTCTGGTTCTTGGGACTAATCCTTATTTTCAGCAATGCTAAATAAGTGTTATTCACAAATGTATTTATAGAAATAATTTTTTGGTTGAGTTGATAAGTTGTGAAAGAACATAAAACTGGAAAGTTATCAAAAATTTGATGGGTGCAAGAAAAAACTGTTATTATGGAAATGTTTGTCTTGTGAGGTGAATACATAGGTTTGTCTTAAGGTGCTATTCAGAGATACTGCATAAGTAGGTTCAAAGGAACAGGGCTTTAAGTTAAAACATTAGTGAAGTAAAAGGAGGAAATTAAACCAATGAATAAAGCAATAACTCAACGTTACCATAGCAAACAAACCCTTTTGTCGCCTTTTTGTTTGTCACCTAGCCAATCAGCATTCCCCCTGATCAGTTGATTGGCTCCTGGAACCTCTTAACTCATGGCTATACAATTCCTGCCCGGAGAGTTGAAGACTCTGCTGGTTTTTGTTATGCCTCTGAGATTAGTCTTATGATTAAAATTATTATTTGATTAGTAAATTGCCTATCCTACTGAGAAATCTGCAGGAGCTCTACTCTAAGGCTAGCCCTTGCTCTAAATAGAATCGGAATGGATTGGAATTGCATTGTGGGAGGAACCGTCTCTCTACCACCCACATGGTGATGTCACTTTGGGCGAAAGAGAACTTCTGAGACAGTTCAGTTCGGTAGCCGTGTTTCAGGATAAAATTTAGTTGTCTAAATTAACAAATAGATATGTTCTCCAAGTGAGGAAAAGTCATTAGATATTAAATAGATTCTACAGGTTCTAATTCCAAGAGCGGAACTAATACGTCCTTTAGTTCATTTTTTAAATTATTATTATGTTTGTATGATAATGCATGGCATTTCGTGTATTCACTTAACAATCAGAGAATCAGAGAGCTGAATCACTTTAATGCACTCGGTTACAAGGATCACTTTAATAGACATGAAGCTGTTTCGTTCCCGTAAGCTTAACCCAAATACAAGTACATTTCTACTTGTTGAGAATGCATTGATTGTTGTAACACATTAACACGAAGTAATTAAGTAATGGCAAACAGTTATGTGTGAATGTCATACTGTATTAATGAGTCTATCCCCTAAGTCGGCAAAAAAAACTTCTTAATCGATTTAATAGTTTTTGTTAATGATGTTGTTGGGAGCCTTGGAGGTCCACCCCCAGAGTGGCCCACCACCTAAAAATATTTGGGACCCACTGATCTGGATAAAGGATTATAGGTGTAAATGTCTCACGGGGGGGGCAATTCAACTTCTGATTGTGTTTGTGTCTTCCCAGATGGACTCTAAACGGGACCCTCATTGATCTCGCCGGCGACTACAGGCGTCACATGTCCCGGGGCAGTCTGATCATCAGCAGCCTGGACCGGGACAAAGACACGGGGATGTACCAGTGCGCTGCCGCCAACGCCCGGGGAACCGTCCTCAGCAGGAGAGCTAGCCTGCATTTCGCCTGTAAGCTGCAGGGGGCGCACCTGTGCCTCCGTCATGTCCGCGCATCTCACATAAAATTACACAACGAACAGCAGTTAATGAGCATTTTGAAACGAACTAAAATTCCAGGTCTCCTTTAGTACTGACTTGCTCCAGATGTAGGTATTAGCTTCATTTAAAAAAAAAAGAAAAAAAAAGAAAAATATGTGAGGTAAGAGTGAGGAATTTCAAGAACTCAAATTTTACTGCCCACTGCTAACCAACCCTGAGAAGGGTGCTATTTGATTTCTTTAAAAATGGTTGGCATTAGAAATGATCTTTCCGCTTTGACAGCTTCACAGTACTCATTTTATTGACTGATGGCCGCTGTGGGTTGTCAGCATAACTCGCACAAAATGTAACGGCGGCCGCATTTAATTTAAAGGTCAAACGGGTGGCCTATCGTCTTAAGGTCGTTGCCATGATAGGCATTTAAAGTGGCAGTCAGGAGACTGACTTTGTGACCTACATCATGGCTTGGCGCAGGAAGTCGTGGGTGATCTAGCTCTCCTTCCTCCCTATCTCCCCATCTTCCCATCTCCCTATTGATCATCTTCTTCCTGGGCAGGGGAGGGCATCCTGTTTCACCGCAAGGCTGAGCGTCTGCAGTCTCCGTGTGTCAGACATCGGTTCTCCCCAGAAGGGACTGATTAGATGGATGTGGTTTTCCGTTTATCGGTTTGACATTTGCTCCCCGTTTGGTCAGGCGGAGAACCATGGAGACCTACAGCATTAGCCTTGAAGACGTGAATAAGAGTAGACAAGCAAGCAGACCTCTACGTCTCGGTTATCTAAAGTCCAATGCTCGCACCTCTGTTTGTGTTTGAGTCACAACCTCTTAGGCTGAATCTTAACTTTTGTTTTCAGAGGTTGCTCTATTAAACTATGACCCCCCCCCCCCCGGGATGCTGGGTTTCCCACCCACTTTCAGACTTGAAAAATCCGGCACTTTCCTGCAAGTTTTCTCACAAACAGGATCATTAGTGCAGGAATTTAGGGCTGGGCTGATCTGTGCGTGTGACGGGACTGAAACCAAATATGCATCTGCATTGTGCTTGGCCCAGGCCCTTAATTATTCATTCAGTAACTGTGGTCAGATCTTTGATTAAATATTTAAGTAAGTGTTACTTTTTTTTATTTACTTACACAGCGATTTTTGTTAACTACAATAATCACTTAACTCTTAACCACCCGTGAGTGATCTTGTATATGTGTTAATTAACACATAAATTTGGACCATGGATGATTGAAGGAGGCTTGTGATATAAGTTAATATCAATAAGCTCATTAACTGCAGCTTGGCCATTCGTTACATCATGAAACCCTCTGTGCTTCCGTGCCAAGGCTAGGGAACACCAGGGATATCGATCCAGCTCTCAAAAGCCATTAATCACAGGGGACTGCTCCCTTTAGATTTATTTATTTTTCTTCCTTCCCTCCCCTTATTCGAGAGCCCGAGAGGCTGCTCACGCCATGCTGCGTGGGGAATGCTCTGGGTTTCGCTCAGGCGCTCCGAGACTTTGTTTGTGGGTTTTCACTCTCCTGCTCACCTCTCACCGTAATCTCCCCTCAGAAAAGAAGAAAGTACAGTTTTCCCCTTATCAGCATAACTGGCTTCGTTGTATTTGCGTTTCGAACCTGTGAACGGCGCTGATCTCTAGGTGGCGCTGGCGTTGGCCGCCCCAGGCAGCTTGCCTGTAGTTAAGCGGTTCGCCTAGGCGCAAACGCGTCCTGTCCACTCTGGCCAGTTTGCGGGAATGGCCCGAGGCGTGGCGCGTTGTCCCGGAAGTGCAGCGCTTCGGAACGTCATGCTGAGCAGCACTTGAAGTTTTTTTGGCAGCCAGGAGCTGTCATTAATTACGTGCCCTGGGTTTGCTTTGAAATGTTGCTCCATCTTTTCATTATGCTGTCAAATTCCCTCTGTCAATAGATTGCGTATTCCTCGCACCCAAATCACGACACAGAGATGGATCCGGCCCATTGTGAAAAGCGTCGCATTGAGCTTCAGAAATTACAGCATTTCGCGCTTCTGCAGTTAATTAGCGAATTACACATCTACTTTTATGTCTGGAAGATGATTACTGTTTCAAGTCCCTGTGATTCCATTCATGTTTTATTTTATTCATTATCTTCTGTAAGTCATACAATAATCAAAGCCAAAAAGATACCTGATGTTAATACCAATACGTGATGACAAGGGAGATCTATATCTAAATCAATATAGATCATATCATTTATTTTTATAATAATATTTTTTCATCTTGGTAAACAGTTACCTGAATGTCTAGAAGATGCATTAGAATTAGTATTAGAACTCTGTGGATAAAGAGTTGCTGAAGTTGACGTGCATCACAATATAATCCCTTCCCTGTGTCCCTATGTAGACTTAGAAAATTTCAAAACCCAGACGAGGAGTGCTGTCTCAGTTCGGGAAGGGCAAGGGGTTGTTCTGCTGTGTGGACCTCCAATGCATTCTGGAGGTAAGGAGCTGGCACGGCCAATAACAATTAACGTCACAAATAAATGATGATGAAATGAACATCGTATTTTACTGAAACATCCAGTCTGGCGTTTCTTTTCTTCTTTTTTTTGTCATTAATATTATAAATCTTTAGTTTCTAAGCAACAATTTGTGCTGCTTTGACAGTGAAGTATTTAGCCGTTTGAAATCTACCGTTAATAGGTAAGGCACTGCTGAAAGAAAAATTGTTCGTTTTTTGACAAAATGGACGATGGTGTGAATTTCGAGCACTGGGATAAGAACACTGACTGTATTTCATGGTCTTATTCTCTGCCATCTGTTCAAACCTCATCTGGACCTTGGGGTCTTTGAATGCATAAACCACATTCCCTTTTCAGTGTTTTCCATTTCAAATATTCAAAGTAAGTAACAAAGTAGGTGAAGACGATGACATTATTTATCTTATATCTTTTTTCCGGAACCGTATTTTATGAGCTTATAGATAGATAGATTTTCTCAGTCTTCCCTGTCATGCAAAACCATTCTCCCAGAGTCTCGATCAGATGCAGGTGGCTGCAATCAAATGCCTGATTGAGCCTTGCGTACGCAAGTGGCGCGTCCAACATGGGACTCCCGGTTACTTCTGCTTCGTGGAGCGTCAAAACCTTCCATCTGATCATGGGATTACCTGTGTAATTACCTAGGTTACCTGTGTGTGTGGTTTTTTGCAAAAAGTTGGTAGTTTTAAAAAAAATGGATGCCGGTTATCTAAACTTACGACACGGCTGTATGCAATACAGATATCAGATACAGAGAGCTCACGAAGAACGAGAATGGGCAGGGTTCAGTCCAAGTTCATCCAACTCGACTTCACCGATGTCATCTGATGGTGATGTTCACCAAATATCTATCAAAAAAATGTCTAAACAAACTGAGTTAACAAACGAATTTTTCTGGCGATACGTACGCCTGCTTTCTTCTGGAGGTTCCAGAGCATGCTACCAATCCCGCGCGGTCAAAAAGGTTCACAAGCGGTTGATGCGTTTGTAATGTGCTGGAGATCTGAGAGCTTGTGCCACCGGGGTTAAACGCCATGAACATGGGCAATAGTGTGGAGTTAATGCCTTGCATAACCTTGAACTCATTTTAACCACTTGTACAATCTAAAGGGACTTGTGTACGGTGGTTGGTTTGCAAATCCTAGGCAGTTCATTTCATCCTAGGCATAAAAAAAAAACTTTAATAACTTAAAAATAAATATTCTAAATGGAAAAAATTGTATACGTATTTATTATTTTAAAATCTAAATACTTATGAAGAATCCTTTAAGCACAGCCAATGTCTTTGGTAGTTAAATTTTTCTAACTTCTTTTTTAAGCTCGGTTGTTTTCAGTTTGAAGGAATAAACGGTTCAGCTTACTTTAAGTAGGTCTGTCTGATAGTTTTATGTCTGGTAGATTGATTCTGTTGCGGTTCATTATGGCTGAAGTAGGGTAGCTACAGTCTGATCAAAAGGAATCGGCTTCAGTTTTGGACCGGAGCACGCCAGGGGGTAAGGGTCACGGTGCGTACTCCCCAGGCGCGTCTCTGCTTCCGCGCGGCACGCCGAGCCGGGCCCCTGGGATGGGAAACGAGGCGTGCATTTTAGCAAAAACTTACAACAAATCCTCAGCCATTCTGGGACACTAGGCGGGGGATCTGTCATAATCTCCACTGAGGCGTCGTAATTCGCTTAGGTTCTGTCCTCCCCTCTGTCCTCCCTGTGCCGTTTCCTGCAGTGGTTATGAAGCATCGCCTCTCCATGGTAACTACCCTGAAGTATATTAACGCGGAGTGTTCAGGGGAAACTTGCGTTAATATAGCGTAAATGCCCCTTTAACCCATCTGTCTCCTCCACCAGTGTGACTTGGCTCATGGTTTTGTGAAAGAATGGCCGTCAGCTTTTACAGGGTTTGCTATCAATTTATTTTGAATAACCGAATAAATGTATGCGTTTGTTCTGAGTTGTTCTCAATAATACCACAGATGGGGTTAGTATTTGAATTTCCATTTCATTGCATTCACATGTTTATGTGTGGTATTTGCCAATTCATGTACGATCGAAGCCCATGCCATATGAGGTTTTCAGAGGAATGTATACCAGAGGGAGGCTTGGCTTTTGCCCATCAGTCACATAATTCACCCGTTTTGGGCAGCGTGCTGAATACTAAACCGGGTGTAACTTGGGACAATGCACATGCTGTAGAAGCTAAGCCCTCCACTTCATGGGCTAAACAAACTGGTGTATCCTCCACAGAGGACGAAGAAGATCTCAGGAGCGCAGGACATGTTCAAACGAAGCTCTTGCCTGCAGACCTCTGTCAAACAGTTTTCTATGCTGAATGTTCATTGTCCGGACAACAAAGACGGGCTGGATAGCGTCATTTGTGTGTTTTGTTTCTCTGTCTTTGCCCTAGAACTTACTTTTGCATGGGTCTTTAATGAATACCCGTACTTCGTCCAGCAAGACGTACGGCGGTTTGTGTCCCAGGAGACGGGGAACCTGTACATCGCCAAAGTGGAGCCCTCGGACGTGGGCAACTACACCTGCGTGGTGACCAACGCTGTCACCAAGGAGACGGCCCTTAGCTCTCCCACTCCCCTCGTCCTGAGGACCGACGGTGAGGTTTTATATTTAATGTCTCAGGGGCAGTGTGGAAAAAGTATTTTCAATGAAAAATGCACACCGAGGAAGGTCAGTTTGAAACGAAACTTTGGGGGGGGGGTTTCAAACCTTGAAATAAAAAACATAGCATATATTGAGTGCTGACCTTTCAATGTAATATTATTAAATTAATTATTAAATGGGCGTTCTGTGTCTTCTGAGGACCGCATTTCCATAAACCCTTGAAGTTTTGGATCTGTCTTGTCAGTTCCCTCGTAGGCGTCTTGTATGTATGGTATTGTGTTTGGGCAAGCGTGTGAGGCACTAGAGATATGAATCTCTAGCTTGAAAGGAGTCCTGGTCACAACATACAGTTAATATAAAGCTACTTAACACTTGCTACGCCGAAGATGAATTGTAAATCATCTGTGAACTTTCACCCTGTTCAGTTCTACGACTCTCTTTCAGTGTCCACAATGTTAATAAAAAAAAGATACATATTTCATTAGTTAGCGTTTGTTTTATTTTACGTTTTGAATGCATGAATGTAAATCTGTGCATTATCTCTCTGCTGCAGGAGCAATGGGCGAATACGAACCAAAAATAGAGGTTCATTTCCTTGACACGGTTCCGGCGGCGAAGGGCTCAGACGTTAAACTGGAGTGCTTCGCTCTGGGAAAGTAAGCCGGATTACGCTGCTCCATGCTGTCGGTCAGCACCGTGGCCTTCCAGCTCATTAACTCGGGCTGACGCCGCACAAACGCCGCACAAGCCACGCCATTCCCTAAATCATCCTCAATTTCAGCATCTGCTGACCATGTTACGGCACTTCTACACAAATTCCAATTACTTTGTGCTTAGGTCGTTCTGACTTAGGCTGTAAGTATCTAATTTCTCCCACTAGTGAACAAAAAATCCTATTAAATACAGTTATGTAAAGTGCAATTAGCGTGTTGCCAAAGTTTCTAATTGGTCCCAGCCCTAATGCTGTGAGAGTGAGAAACTGGAAGATTCCTTCAAATATGCGATAAATTATGAGCTCAAGCTGGTTAATGGTTCAGCTCTTGGAGATTCATGCATGCATGAAGGCATGATTAGTATTGGGAAGTGGCCAGATCACGCAATCGTGATACTGATAGTGATACTGATAGTGAACGGTGAGTGAGCATTAGAGAGATGAGCAGCAAGTACCACTGGGTGTCGTGGAGGAAGGAAGCCCGAAAGTGCTTACCTCGTCCAATGAAGACGGGGCGGGCGGTGAGATACGGGCATTCTGCCCCGCCCCCTCCTCGTCGGATGTTTTGCCACACGCAGACGCTCGGCACGCCGCAACGGTTGTGTTGCTCTGACGTTGCAGCCCGGTGCCGGAGATAACCTGGAGGAGAGCAAACGACGTCCCGTTTCCCAGCAAAGTGAAAACGAAGAAGGCCAGCGCCGTCCTGGAGATCACCAACATCCAGCAGGAGGACGCCGGGACTTACGAGTGCGTGGCCGAAAACAGCAGGGGCAAGAATACTGCACGGGGGCGTCTGTCCTTCCATTGTAGGTGCAGCGCGTCACGTTGCTTTGAAGGGAATCTAGAAAGAGGCCTAGTTTAGATGGGGACAGAGGGGGGGCGCGCCCTATGAACCGCTAATATTAATTTCACAGAAATTTCTTTCTTTATTTCAGCTATTGTTCTGGTGATGTCTATCGGGCGCTAATTTGGTGACCCAATCAAGGAAATGTAGAGGCTTTGATTAAGAGCATAATGTAATGTGAGCCTAGTTATATAGTGTGTCTGCTTGCGTGTATGTATTTTCATGATTGCATTTTGTCAGTATTTCTTTGGCCCCTTTGCTTTAATAGTCATGTGACATTGATTCTTTTTTAATTGAAGTTGACAGCGTGCTGTCGCAAAGTGCATTGGGCGTATTAACTAGTTACAATGGTGCTAAATTACTTCCTGCGAAAGGTCTTCCGACCACAGCTTGGCTAACCTGAACGGGGAAGAGGGAATAGCCAGGATTTATTGCATGTTACGCCATAAAACAGATCGGCGTTGTAATAATTAAAGGTTTGGGGCTGGCGGAGACCAGTGTGCATGCTCTAAATTAAAAGAGTGGCCTGTTTCCCTGTGGGCCTGTAACTGGGTCTTTTTTCCATGGAAACTGGCCCTCACGCTCAATGCCTGCACGGAAACCCAGTGGAACACGCAGCTGGACAAGTGTCCGTCGGGACGCGTTAGCGCGGAAAGCGCACAACCTCCCCGGCCTGCCCCATCACTCTTTCTGTTTTCGTAGCCAAACCTCACTGGATCCAGACAATGAGGGACGCCGCCCTGTCAATAGAGGAGAGCCTGTTCTGGGAGTGCAAAGCCAGCGGGAAGCCCAAGCCCTCCTACAACTGGCTGAAGAACGGGGAGGTGATGGTGGCGGAGGTAAGGAATAACGGCAGGCCGTCAGAAGCCCGCGTCCAGATCGGTGTAGCCACCTCTCTAAACGCTGCGTAATCGTGTCAGAATGACCATGTTGGTCGCGGCGTTCGGCCTAACCCCCGCGGCGGGGTTAAACTTTTAACTCCTTAGCGAGAACATCGGAAGACATGGATTCTAACCCTGTCCCGGTTGCTTTTCCAACTGGATTGTCGAGAGAAACAAATTGCGTATTAGCGTGGCGCTGGTGTTGTCAACATCACTTTCTCCGGTCTCTGAAACTACTGATCTTCTGCCTCCTTCACTCCCACTTCCCGGTCCTCCACGCTAAATTTAAGCGATGATCTATATTTCTTCTATTTTACCACCATCCTAAGTGTATGCCCCTCCCTTCAGGCCTCAGAAATACCATTTTGGATTTCTCTTTTTCAATCTTTTTTTTTTTCTGTTGTCCTTCACAGGGCAGAGTGCAAATTGAAAATGGAGTCCTTTCGATAGCGTCTTTAAATCAGTCAGATTCCGGAATGTACCAGTGTGTGGCCGAAAACAAACACGGCGTCATTTACGCCAGCGCCGAGCTGATGGTGTTGGGTAAGAGGCCTTCTCCTGACCCCCTTCCTTTTTCCTCCTTGCTTGAAGTCTGGACCGTCCTAATCATGACTTATCTCCCTCCCGCGTGAAGAATGAAATAGGGGTTATTTTTCTGTGTCGTTGCCTTGATTTATTTATTTTATTTTCAATGAAGCAGTTTGATTGGACTTTGATTATCTGCGTCTTCAAAGTATAAGAAACTGTCTGAATGTTCCCGAGGCAAGCCCATTGTCTTAAACGTAGCCGGTTAACTTTACGCTGAAGATAAAAGCCCCCCCCCCCAAAGAAAATGACTGCTGAGAATCTTAGAGAAGGGTGGTAGAAATCACGAAAGCGTTCAGGATTGCCTGTGAAGTGGCTGAGATTCAAGCGGGAGACCTTTAGAGACGGTTACCTCCCAGAACTGTGAAAACGAAACCCCCTTTAAAGCGGTGCGCTCTCCAAGTCCAGTCTCCAAACAGCACAGGTGTCCTTCCGGTCACTTCTGAAGTTTTGTCCTTAGAGTTGGTCTTTTTGTTCTGTAGCCTCCCCTCCCAGCTTCTCCAGGAACCCCCTGAAAGCCCTGCTGAAGGCCCGCTCCGGCAGCGAGGTGGTACTGGAGTGCAGACCACAAGCTTCTCCTCAAGCGATCAGGCTGTGGAAGAAGGGGAGTGAGGTCCTGCACAGGAACGAGAGGTAACTCAGGACACGGGTGATCCAAGTGTTCACCCGCTCTGTGGAAGACAAAGCCCTGTTGCCCCTAAAGAAAACTAAAGCGGTTCAACGCGTTTAACGGACAAAAAAATGAGAAGAATCTTCAAGGCCATCTCTGTACTCGCGTGTATGGATGTGCGTGCGCGTGTGTCTGCGTGCAGACGTCCGTGTGTGTTTGTCCAAGCCAGGACTTATACCTTGGGTGTATCTTTCTTGGATGTGCCCATCTTACTAAATACATTTTTTGGCTGGCTTCGGGAGGCGGTATAATCACTGAAATGGGAAACGAGTGATTTTCATTTACAAAGAGAGAATGTGTGTGTGTGAGAGTGAGCATGTCTCAAAATAATAAAAGATTAACGGCGTAGCTGTCTAGACATGTGCAAATTATCAGCCACTGGGACTGGATACAAACAAACTCCTTGACTTCAAAGCTTCCCTTTGCAGCCTTACGTTTTTTACCGCTTTTAAGATTATCGATTATGGCAAGATTTGCAAATCCTCTTCTGCTTCCAGATTTGGCCTTTGTAGCCTCTGTGTAGTACTGTGTGCGCGGTCTGCTTTAAATATCACGGTCGGTAGGGTCCAGCATGTGAAAAGGGTCATTCGCCTTACAATGACTTTTACAGTGACACATTTTCACTTATAAAATGTCGGTTCAACGAGTCACGGTGAATTGATTAAATAAGGGAAGATGTAATTTAAGCACAAAGGCATTTTGTTTTTGCAGGCGTTGTATGTGAGTGGCTAACTGGGTAGACAGCTCAGGGAGGGAGACACAAGCTCAGCACTCTTTTCACTGAGGCTTATGTAATCGGACAGCTAACTTATTAAACAGGCATATTCCCTGTAAATCACATTACTTTGGGGGGTTTTCTATTTGATTTGTTTTCCTGCGTAGCTGTCTGTGACTGAGACATGTAAGCGCTGAATGCTAACAGCCAAGCAGAAGATTCTCCCCTGCCACTCCACACCGGCCTATTTTCCACATCCGTTTCCCCTGGCTGCGGCAGTTAAGAAACCTGGATTAAATGTTATATTTGTAGACATTTAATATAAAGTGTGTGTGTGTGTGTGTGTGTGTGTGTGTGTGTGTGTGTGTGTGTGTGTGTGTGTGTGTGTGTGTGTGTGTGTGTGTACAAATAGTTTGTAATCGGTCAGGTGAATACAGAAGAGTTGTGGCATGGGAGTGGGCAGTGTCAGGGGAATTAAGGGAAGTAAAATTGCCCTGGCACTGTATCTCTCCACAGTACTGTTCATCACTACGGAGAGGTTAAAATGAGATATCTATTAAAATCTAAAGGAATTATGCTGTCATTCAACCCAATTCTAACATAAAACCAATTATTATTATTTTTACACGCTCCTGGATATCTCGGGAAGCTTTAGAATAAAGTGATATTCTGCCCTTTGTTACCGTAGAGATATATTTTTTCTACTTTACAATACTGTTTTTTTACTAGTCAAATTCAGATTGTCAGTCATGTACTTTCGGTTTGAAAAACAAAGACTGCACCTGCATTTAAAAAAAAAATTATTTGGAAAAGGGACCAGGTAATTTAAAAACTAAAAGAAAGCGATACTTACAGTCACAGCCTAAACGGCTTCTACAGTTGTGCATGAATGGTAATATTCAAGTTAATTTTGAGATCAAGTTTGACCCTCAAGTTATAAGCGGTATCACAGTACACAATTTGGACCATAATCTTTTAAAGATATGTATATAACAGTATTTAAGGCCAAAATGTCTGGTAGCTTCTACAGACAAACTTTTCAAACCTTTTCTTTAGCAGAAGTCACTCTGCTGTGAGGCAGTGTTTTTTTATTTATGTACTTGTTGGTTTGTTCTTATTGATTTATAAACGTATTTATTTGTCAGTGTCAGATTTTATATCCAATCTAGTTCTGGATCTTTCTCCCTCAGAATTACACTGCTTCCTGACGGCACATTGAAAATAGCCAACGTGAGCAGGAAGGACGGGGGCAGTTACACTTGCATAGCAAGAAACCAGTTTGGATCTTCAAGCACAAGTGGAAGACTCCTGATCACAGGTGAAGCCATTTATTTTGTTACGTCCCCAAAAAACCAAATGAATATTCATCAGGCAGTGACATCCAGACACCGATTTAATGTAGTTAGGTGCTGCATTAAGGGACACGGACCAGACGAGGAAGTACTATATATACTGTTCGGGGTTCTGAGAAACCCCGGCTATCGACATAACATGTCCACATCAATACAATCATGCAACTGTGTCCAAAAAGCAGTTCAATAATCAGTTATACGAACAACGCAAACAATCGTTTGCAAACGCTGGTTTAACGATTCAGTCAAGGGAAAAGCTCAGTGCAAATGTGCAGCCCGATACGGATAGGAGAGGCAAGGTCAAGGTCAAAGGGTGAGATTTTGAACTGGTTACTCGTGATGCGTGGTGCTGTAGGGAGAAGTTTTTTGGTTTCTTTTTCCCAGGAGTTTGTAAATGAGTCCGGTTGTCTGTTGGTATCCGGTAAGCCGCTCCACCGTTTAGGCACAGGATCGGAGAGGAGCTGGCCTGGTGATGGTTGGCTGAGGCGGCCCGGGGCTTATCTAGCGCTTGCTTGGTGGGTGGGTGGGTAGGAGTCACTGACAAACGGGTCCGTGACTTGGGTGACTGTGACCAGCACATGGCACTACGTGGGTTTTCAGAGCACGTGGTCTTCACTTCACTTCCTATTCTCTCAACTTTTTTGCTTTTAAATAGCTTAAAAAGCTGAGAACTTTAATCTTATTTAATTTGATTTACCAAACTTTAAAACGCAAAGCCCCTCCGCTGCTGAATCGCACTGTAAAAGAATGGAGCCCGTGTTCCTTATTTTCAAACCAAGAGCTGCTGGCAAATCAAACTAGCATAGGATTATTTTCTATCCTAACCAATATGGAGGAAGTGCAGGGAATTGCTCTGTCATTGCATTTAAAAAAAAAAAAATATCTTTTTAAACCGAAGAATGAGAACCTCCTCTTGAAGTTATTGCTTGTAATTGTAAATTGTGATACATTTGTGTAATGTATGATATGGATGGCTAGAATTAAAGTTTTCTAGGTTTAAAGGTGTCTGATGGTTGAAAAGATAGATCCCGTTTTTGATATTTTTTGGGGCAGAACCCACGAGAGTCGTCCAGGGTCCGACCAACATGGAGATCATCGTGGGAGAAAGTATCGTCTTGCCTTGCCAGGTGGCCTGTGACCCCGCCCTCGATGTCTCCTTCTCCTGGGCATTCAACGGACAGCTCATTGACTTCCACAAGGACGGGGATCATTTCGAACAAGTGGGAGGGGTGAGCAGTCAAGGTTTCGAGCCTCTTACTTCCTACCAAGCCTAGTTTCTAAACTAACTTCTTCAGTTTAACTTTATCGTACTTCTGTTGTTCTACTACCGAGCCACGTAAGTACTGTAAACGTTTATATTTCATCGGTTTACAGGATATTTAATGAAACGATTCAGGTGAACTCAATATGACAACGATGCCGCTGGAATTTGAACCAATAAAAGTCCCAGTTCTCAACCTGAAGCTGCCTGGCTTCACTGTGCTCCAACACAGTTTAATTGTTGGCGCATGTTGGGCAAGTGAGGCCATGAAAATGGTTAGAGTTCCCAGTGGAACCGCCTTCAAGGACACACCTATGTGGGAGTCCGGGGAAAAGGCATCCTCGCTGAAGGGCAAAAGCAGGAAAAATGACTATATATGAATCCCAGGCAGGATTCAAAGTTATGACCGGGAGGCAGCCATAGCCAAACGGTAGCAACTCTGCAGGCATCGTAAACAATGTGAGAAGGAGACTTATTAGGTCTCAGGGACACAGGCGCTATAAACAAACTGCTTACTAACACCCGCCAATGTTCTTTCTCTGGTCAAAAAGTGGAATGGGTCTATTACTGGGTCGTAAACGAACGGAGTATGCTCACATTAGCAGTTTTGAGGGATGTGCTTGTGCCCGTGTGGTGACAGCTTAAAGAGAAGATTTTGATTATTTTTCTAGATCTGGAGGTTCTTTAATGATTTTACATTAAGCACCACACTAATGGTTGGGGTAACATCATTTTGTTAGGGGGTAAGGAGGATACTGGCTTTTATGTTTCCGACTCGTGTGTTAGCCCACCTACAAATGATTCAAAGGCTAATATTTAATGATATGCCGCTATTTGCTGAGCAATTTGTTCATTTTAATAGAGAATAAAATCAATTGTTTCTAGAATGGCTTTGTTGCCTTTGTAAATAAAACAATGTTATTTTCTTAGTCTTATAACTGATACTATGATGAATGCATTAACATGTGTTTTGAATAACAACTACAAATGATATTGACGTGTATACACATGTATAATAGGATTCAGTAGGCACAGATTTTATGTCCCCTACACAAAGAGATTAAAAGCCCCCCCCCCTCCTTTTTTAACAGCTTGTGGTGAATGAATTAACATAATTAAACAAGATCAGCCTCGTACCTGTTTTGACTGCCAGGGAATGGCAATGAACTGGATATGTACCTCTGGCTAGGGGGTGACTTCTGAGAAGGTCATGCAGACTTTGATTGTCACCTCCTTACGGTTTCAGGAATCCCCAGTCGGTTATGTACAGCTGTAGCGTAGCCGATGCTAGCGTGATGGCTAACACTGCAAACTCGGACGTCCACTGGATGAGTGGTTTTCTAATCCAACCTTCATATTTTTCCCTCTTAAAAGCTACTTTTCTTAAAACTGTCATGCATGTCAGATTAGAAAGCTAGCATTAGCACGCCTTGTTACCCCCCCCCCCCCACACACACACACACACGCACGCAAACACACCCCTGTTTATATTAGACAGTGCACTTTATTCAGTGCAGTGTAATTACTGTCAGGCAGTTTTTTTTTGTTGTTTTTTTTTTAAATGTAATTTTGGATCAGTTAAGATCAGCTTGCCAATTAGCCAATGTTTGTAAGTTTTTTCTGGTTCTGGTGGGAAGCTCTAAGTATAGACGGTGTATTTTTTTTAAGCTTGGAGATTCACCAAGTGCTCACATTGGTTTTAGTTTATGTCTTTGAGCAGAGTAAGTTTCTTTAAAGTTTTAAAGTGTGATTTTTATAATTAATTTTATTTATAATAAAGAAGAAACGGGTCCTGGTCTCAACATTTTTTTTAAATTTTTCCATTAGGTCAGGCATATGAGGAAACACTGTTGCAGATAGATGGAACCAATCCTATGCTGATAATGGCCCTCCAAACATGTGATTTCCAATTGTTTCTGCATTACATCAACGTTCGAGAGTTTTATTTTATTGATTTTTATTTTGCGACACTTTTCTGCTTCTCAGACATCTGGAGTGACATTAAAAAGACGTGTGATAGAAGTGTCTCAGTGGTTCCTAGTGGTTGTGAATTCGCTCCCCCATAGCTTTGTAAATCATTGTCAGAAGTGTGTGTTTTATTCTTTCCTGTGGCTCTTTACAAGTCAGGCATTCATATTTTGGGAGATTGCTCTTTTGAATCACCTGAAGTGGAATGGTATTTTTTACTGTTTAAGCCCAACTGACTTGGTTCTGTGTGTGTGTGCATGCGTGTGGCTGTGTGTTGTGACAGAGAGAGAGATACATAACAGCTGTGTGGTCACATTCCCTTTGGATCGGTTTGAATCTCCCCGTTTTGCCGTTAAAGATAACCGCTGGGGATCTGATGATCCGAAACATCCAGCTGGCTCACGGCGGAAAGTACGTCTGCGTTGTGGACACAGACGTGGAGAGCTTGTCTGCCGCCGCCGTCTTGGTCGTGAAAGGTAAGGGAACTGGGAGGAGCCCTCTGCTTAAATCTGACCTGTCGGAATCTGCAGGAAACCGACAATGACAAAACCGGCTCTAGACACCCCAAGTATTTTGAAGCGAACGCTGTCGTGAAAGACTACAATGGGTTAATATTTGGCTAATTATCTCGGCTTAGACGAAAACAGGGCGGGTAAGAGCTTGGTTCCTGAGATTAAAACTGTTTTTCCCCGATCTAGTCTCCCGTGGTAGAGGGAAAGTGGGGCTATTATATGTTTTATTATCAGAATCAGTGACACGGTTAAATGCTGATGTACAGCACTCACCAGCTGTTATTAACCAGGGCAATTGAGCAAAGCCAAAAAAATATCTAAAATGCCAAAATACAAACGACTTCAAAAGACCAACTTGGGTAAGTTATCTTCGCTCGTTGAAACATTCGCCCCTTTTGTTTTGCCATAGGTGTGCATATGTAGATTTCTTGACATATCTTGGCAATCTTATTATCATGTCATGAGTTATTATTTTTATTCATGCACACAAAGGACCCCAACACTCTGATGAGCTACACGGAAATACTACGGAAAAATGTCCACAGTCGGCCCGTTGCAGCCTTGAGAACCGGCAGGAACACGCACAGAAACGGCATTGCAGAAATTTGGACGCACACACACACACAGAGTCCTTCTGCGGGATGATGCTCAGCTCTTAACCAGTGACCTTCTTTCAGATAGCCTACACCATCAGAAAAGATATCTCTGGAGCTGGGGAGTTATTTCCCCAAAAGGAACACTAATTTAAATCTAATAATAGGCAGGATAGTTGGTGTGCAGCCGATGACATAGCATAAGGGGGGGGGGGGGGTGTGGAGGATTCAGGGAGGAGGAAGGGGGTTGGGCATATGTAAATGAACTTTGCCATTTGTCTGATTGAGCCAGGTCCCCCGGGCCCCCCAGACACTGTAACGGTGGAGGAGATCACAGACAATACCGCTCAGCTGTCCTGGGGCCCTGGCCGGGACAATGGCAGTCCCATCTCAGGATACATCATCCAAGGGAGGACCCCCTTTACCGTGGGCTGGCAGGCTGTCAACACGGGTGAGGCTCCTGGGGGACTGTCACTTCAGTATAAATATATATAGTCAAAAGTAAAGTAAAAAAAATGATTTGCTTCTGACAAAGCATTAAGCTTTTTCACACGATCCTGTGAGCATGCAGATGCGTTTCCGTGGTGCACACCGTGAGTTTGCCACCCCCGGATTGTTCCTGCGGTGTTACACGATGCCGCGGTTTGGGAAGGATGCGTCTCACCCCCGTCCCGCCTGTGTACACGCAGTCCCTGAGTTGATCGACGGCAGCACGCTGACGGCTACCGTCGTGGACCTGAACGCCTGGGTGGAGTATGAGTTCCGCGTGGTGGCCAGCAACAGTGTGGGGATGGGGGAGCCCAGCCCCCCGTCTCTGAAAACCAGGACGGAGGATGCGGGTGAGTCCTGATAAACCACCGCGAAGCAGCCACGCGTCTGTCAAAGCACGCAAGTGACCCTTAGGAACGACGTCCTGAATCTAACTCCTGAAACGCGGGATGCCTTTCGCTGGAAATCACACTCGAGAGCTGATATCTTTTGCCTTGCCAAATGATTTTAAATAAACACCGCAATCTCTGTCTAAGACTTACTTGGCGTGGGAAGAATTTTTACATTTAGCTTTTTTTTTAGCTGTTGAAGAAAGTTCAGGAGAATGCCAGACGGGGAAAACGTACCGTAACTTGGTCAATTTCAAAATTGTATATATTTTTAGTGCATCCAAAGGCAATGTGGTATTATTCAATAATAATAATAATGATAAATCACACTCAAACTACTTTTTTAAACAGCTCTGCATTTAGGCAGCACCCTGCCGGTTGAAAGACCTGAAAGAGTCCTTATTAGAAAGCTTGTGTTAAAGTGCCCATGTGTAAGTTTTATAAGGTATGAAAAAAAAATACGTTTTGGCAGGTGACCTGCTGTTCTCCATTTGGCAGTTTCAGCCAACCTCCTCCGGAAAGATTCTATCCGTAATGCATCTTCATCTCTGCGGGGGCTGGTGTGCTGTGCCTGGGCACTACATGGTGCCCAGATGACCAATAACTATTAAAATTATGCAGGGGGAATACAAAGCAAATGTAAAAATTATGGCATTGTGATGGTGAACGTAATTTCCTACCACTACCCTGCCTTGGTCTTGCCTCCACCGAACCGTATTGCAGCAATACAGCTGTTAGTTAGTAATATAGCAATGCGACATTCTCCTCCAGACCTATTCATACCCTTGGATGGAAAACGGGGCTTTAGGCGTCGGCCGAGAGGAAAAAACAGGCGCCTGGGCTTGGTGGCTGTGACTGGTGTTAACCTCATTATAATTGTGCTCTTCTGTGTCTCGCGCCGCGTGCAGTCCCTGACACAGCTCCCACCGAAGTCGGAGGCGGAGGTGGCACCAAATCGGAATTGGTAATTACATGGGAGGTAAGTCGCCTGTCACATTCTACGCCTATCTCCGTGGCCAGGCGGCAGCTTTGCCTAATTGCACAGGACCGCGCCAGGCCTCTTCCTCTTTTATTTTTACCCATCCGCCCCTGGAAGGGCACTGGAGCTCGTGCCATTTTAACTCGAAAATACACGCTGCCTCTTTTGGGTTTGCTTTTATCTGCTAAATTGTGAGGGAACGCATCAAGTATGGAGGTGGTGTGCATGTTGTGTGATGGGGGGGGGGGGGGTAAAACCTCAGAGGAGACCGTGGCAAAGTCTGTGTTTTGGCCTCTATGCGTTTTAATATCACTGTAGTTCTGTGTCTCGCTCCCAGCCCGTGCCGGAGGAACTGCAGAATGGCGACGACTTCGGCTATATCATCGCGTTCCGCCCGCAGGGCGCCCTCACCTGGACGCGCGCGGTCATATCCACGCCCGGCGTGGCCCGCTACGTCTTCCGGAACGACAGCATCCCACCCTTCTCCCCGTTCGACGTCAAAGTGGGAGCCTACAACAAGAGGGGCGAGGGGCCGTTCAGCTCTATAGCCTCCGTGTTCTCAGCAGAGGAAGGTAGGCGTAACTCTGTGGACCAGTCTGTTTGCACGGGAAG
>JAOVYW010055144.1:20666-32707 GCA_025775045.1 Hiodon tergisus | reverse complement strand
CAGGTGTATTCTAGCATGACGCTAGTGGTGAACGCAGGAAATCCTTACAGATACAGTGCAGTGGGTGGTGCACAGGGTTGGCAGAACGTCCTGCGCTCTCACAGATCGCGCGTATCGGAGCTAAATGTTTTACGCTGTTCTCTGATTGGCTCCCTTCTCCGGATGGACCGCTCACTGCGCCACCTGTCATACAGTCCCGAGCGTTGTGCCCGAGAGAGTGTCGGCCAGAAGCGTCTCTGCATCGCAGATCGAAGTCATCTGGGACGCTCCGCCTTCCACTCCGGAAAGAGTCCTCGGATACGAGGTAACTGCGCCTGTTCAGGACAGGAATGAATCGCCGGGCTGTACTTCTGCAGTGTTTAAACCGGAGACGCTGTTATTTTTCTGACCAATGTTCACAGTGTACACTGTATCCAAAGTGCCTCCAGAAATGAAAATGATTGAAATATCGGAGTCTACATGTTTCTGTTCTAAACGGCTCTATCTCTTTGAAGCATCTGTTTGCATCTCTTCCTTATAAGAATGCACAAAGTATATTCCGTTTTCATCCAGTGCTTACTCAATTTTTGTCACCTCTGCCCTGCAGCACAGAACTGCCGTGTTGCCATGGCACGGATAATATGGTCTGGAAATAATAGTGTTATCGTGTCACCACATAGGACTTTGGAGTCACAATAAAGTCATAATAATGATCACGTGCAATGTATAATGGGATGCGGGTCACGACCTTTGTTGTCAAGGATACTTGTTACAACAATAAAGCGTTTGCTGAATATCTGTTCTGTGATGTGTATTGCGTCAGCCAACTCCTCTGTCTGAGAACTCCTTAGAGAGGTGAAAAAAAACATTTGCAGCATCTGAGGGTTTTTTTTTTTCCTTTAAATATATTTTCAAAGTTGTTAGAGGTGTGAAATGGTCTTCATTAGCATTTAACATATCTACTTTTAAACTCGGTTGTCAAGGAGATTGCATCCTAATATGTTTGAAAAGTAGTCGTAGCGAAACCCATGCATTCAGAGGCGTTTCATAACGGCATCCTACAGATTTAATTTTCCTTTTGATTATCTGTTGGTTTGACGATTGCCTGACAATCGCCTGAACACCTAAATATCAAAAGTAGTGAGGTCACGATCAAGTGCTGTAACATTCTTCGTTATAATGTAACCGATGCTAAATGCTTTCGCAGGTGTTTGTTTAACCAGCGTTTCCTCACCCCCGTGAACAGGTGATGTACTGGGAAGATGACACCAAGCCTAACACGGTGGGGAAAGTGAGAATCACTGGAAATTACTCTTCCGTTAACGTCAGTGGTCTGAGGGGAAACGGACAGTATTATTTAGCTGTGAGCGCTTTCAACAGCGCCGGGACGGGTCCGCAGTCCGCGTCCGTCAACGCCACCACAAAGAAACCGCGTGAGTACCTGAGGCCTGGGAGAGTTGCTTATAGTCCATGGCGTAACGTGTCACTGGGCGAGGCTAAAGGCTATCCGACACATTTACGGACACGCTCTGACTTTGTTTGTTGTATGTTGTTTTACTTACATTTAGATATGGTCTGATTGTGTTTGTCGGTTTTAAAAAAACTACAAAATGACACAATACGAGATTGTGTGTATCATGATTGCTGTGTACAATTACCACAGCCAGTTAGCGCGCGTCGTTTAGCTGAGATAATCGCTTTTCACTTTGGACTGTTTGTGAAAGTCATGCCTTTCCAGCAGTAACACTGACTAGCTATAACGGGGGGGGAGAGCGATGCGTGAAATAAAGACATTTGGTGTGAGGAACGTAAAGGGAGCCCACGCTGTGGTTTTGTTCAAAAGAAGGCACCTTCCCAGCAGTTTTATAGGGATTGCAGGTGTGGGTCTTGCTAATTACAGAACATGGTGACTTTGTAGGTTGGTCTCCTTTTGAATCGTAATGATTTTTGGTGTGTCTCTCACTCAGCCCCGGGACAGCCCCCAATGAACGTAGAGTGGACTCTCATTGGCTCCCATCTCACCCTGCACTGGGACCCGGTGGTAGCCATGGAGACGGAGTCAGAAGTGACCGGATATCAAGTAAGGGCCTCTGCTACTTCCGTGTTCCAATTTGTCTGTGCAGGTAACCCAATAGACTCGATTATCAGCATTTATTCATGTCTGAATGGAATGCCCTTGACAGAGATCAAAACCGAGATCCAAACTAAACTGGCAGTATATTCCGCTTTTTAACGTGTCTCTTTATGCTAAATGTTAGAGCATCTGCACCCATTGAGAAGTGCTTTCTGCTGTTATTATGCATCAGATCCACTGCGGAATATCTGGCATAATGACTCTGAAATCACTACTGCGGATGAAGCACGGAAAATGCCTCTATGCCACACAGCGGCCGTTAACCAGAGGCCATGTACTTAATCTTTCCACTGGGTACCTCGGGGCAGCGGGATTAGTGCGAAGACCCCTGCTTTGTCCGGGTCTCATTCGCCTCCTGTGCTGTTAAAAACGCCGCGTTTTCCCTGCTTGAAGGTGTCGTACCGAAGGCACCGTCAGGGCGACGTGAACGCGGTCACCACGAACAGGACCACCGTGGAGCTGACCCTCTCCGCCAACTATGACTATGTGATCCAGGTCCGGGCTTTAAGCGAGGGAGGAGAGGGTGCCGCCAGCGAACCCATCCACATTCACAAATTAAGTAAGAACCCAACCCCTCACCCCCTCCTTCCTTCTTCCTTCTAACGCTCCTTCCTGAAATGATGACGTTTTGCGGGCCCATCCAGTCACCCTGATAGCACATTTATTTTGGCCATGTCACATCCTCCCCCGGTCCCGCCTGATAGACCCCTTTTCGGGTGCTAGATATCCGATCAGGCATTCTTTCTCTTGGGGCGATCCATCTATGCCACGGGGGTTATTAAGCCTTGTTGACTGCGGCATATAAAACAGTGCCGCACGCCCACCTCTCTGGGCCTGAGATGGGAAAACGCCTTTCATTTTCACTCTAAAGGGGCCCGCGCTCTCCAGCGTGACACAGAAGCGTATCGTCTCCGGGTCCTTTAATAGCCAACCGTGTTGAAAACCATTAATAATGTAGATACGGCGATAGCTTTGCGTTCGGGGGGGCGGATCTGTGATTTACCGCCAGCTGTCAGCAAACAGAAGGAGGCGCGAGCCCTTTCTGAAGGGTTTAATTTTCGTCCCGAGAGATCCACGCTGTTACTGCTCTGTTCCTTTGTTCCAGGCATGGGTGCCCAGGGCTCAGGAGAATCCCTTCCCAGGCCTCGAACCCTGTCGCTGGTTTTTACCACCGCGCTGACTGCGGCGTCCCTCAGGTTGTGATGGCACACCCAGCCATCCCGCCGAGGGAAAGCGTTTACTTCACAAATTTATCGCGATGTCTCCTTCCTTTGCTTTAGCAGTAGCATCAACCATGTGTGGCAGTATGTATGTTGAAGTACCCGAAATGAAATCCCAACCGAAGCGTGAAAACAGACATTGGTCTCGTTCAAACCCTGCACCGTTGTATTAAGACCTGGTGTAAAACATTCAGCCCTGTTAACGCTGACCATACATACTTCCACATGGGAATACGGATGTCTGCGTTGGCTACTTATGTTTGCCTCAACGACTCTCGAAAGAATACAAATGCCTTAATTCCATTTGCATACCAAAGTAGTCAAAATAATTTATTTACATATCATGTTGCTTTGGGGTTTTTTTCACATTTCTAGCGTGCTTTTCGATCGGTGTTTGAAACATTTTTTGTAAGATGGGATCTGAAATTAATTCTGCCCTTTCAAATGTGTGATAATGTGTACCATGTGGTCACTGCACTAGTCAATGTGCTCAACTTTCATGAAATTGCTTTTAGGAATAACGAAATAGAAACAGCATTACATAAATGCACGTTGCAGTGTCAGCCTTTTTTTTTTTAATCCCGAGGCAAGATTGAAAACATTCAAAAACTTTCACCTTCAGCTTGCCCTGACATTCCTCAATCAAACCATTTCCTCAACCCAGTGCATTGCTTGCTTTGTTAAGCGAAAACATGTATAACGGGAGTGTGCGTGCGTGCGTGCGTGCGTGCGTGCGTGTGTGTGTCTGTGTGTGTCTGTGTGTGCATAACGTATGCTAACAGGGACCAGGATTAGTGCCTCTGCTGAAATCCCAGTTTAAAACTCAATTTTTTTTGAGAACTCTTCTCTGTTTTTAAGGATCGCATCCTTCCCACGGATTCTTTTAATTGATTAATTGAACTGTGTTTTCTGCTTTTGGTTTCGGGGCGCAGGGTGCTCGCACGTTGAAGTGTATAAGACCGTTTCAGGAAAGCTATAGATTCCGAGTGATGGTACTGCCTTCAATAGAAGCAATGCACTGGACTGACCCGTGATAAAGGCCTGTTAATAACATCGGTCTTTCCCGTCCCGTGCTTTATAGCCGGTTTACAGAGGTTCACAGCCGATTCTGAAGGCAGGCCAGCAGGCAAAAAGTAATTGGCTGAAAGGCATGACGCAAAATGAATGAATGGGGACGGGGGTCGTCCATTTAAAAGTTATAAATATCGTGGCATGCCTTGTGTCTCATAAGGTTGAAAGCTTTATAAATGGCGAAGGCCAAGATCAGAAAACACTGAAACGTTCATTCAGTACAGCTATGGCCGAGGGATCGTCCTTCAATTTGTAGCACATTTTAGGGTCTATTAAGACTCTGAATTAAAGCCGACGGGACCTTTTCTGAAAGTGTAGTATAATAATTGTGTAAATGTGTTGGGAGGGACTGTATCAGGACAAGCCCAGACGGACTGACTCCATGTCTGGGAGTCCTCTGTGAGTCCTGATCCCGGGGACTCTAAAACTGACGGCCCAGTCCGCTCTAAGGGACCGCACCTCCTCGCACCCAGGACTGTCAGATTTGGCTGTGCTCCCACTGCGCCCCAGGGAGCCACCCACAATGCCTCCTTTCATCAGAGTCGACCCAAAGCACAAGGAAGCGAACCAAGGTGACTCCGCGTCCCCCATTCAGCCGCCGAAACGGGCAGGCCCGTCCCAGAGGCCCGTGAAGTCCGAGAGGCTGCTGCCGTCGGGCTGTCCTATCTCCTCATCCAGCGGCCCTGACAAAAGCCTGCACTGAGAGATTAGACTGCAGCCACAGAGACAGTGGGCTATTGATTTTCCTCTCCCATTATTGTGGCTGTCACAATGCAGACGGTTGATTGATTGATGGCAATGTCCCTGTCACAGGTGTTTGTTAGGTTATGCCTTGATATGTCCTTTCTTTCTCCTATCATCAGTTTCCTGGAGGCGCATTGCAGATCAAATAATGTTTAAAAGAGAAACCCTCCCTTTTAATAAATTTAAACATATCCAGCTAAGGAAAAGAGTAATCTCTCTCTCTCTCTCTCTCTCTCTCTCTCTCTCTCTCTCTCTCTCTCTCTCTCTCTCTCTCTCTCTCTCTCTCTCTCGTGTAAGATATTGTGTTCATTTTTAATCATGTCTACTTGTTGCGGAGAACTTGAGTTAACTCCATTGCTATTGTAATTTATTAAAAAATTAAGTACTTTTTTCATTATTTGGTGAGTTAAAATACTATAATGCATTCATTTGTAATTACGAATATACAGAAATGACCAACAGGATGGAAATGTTTTAACAAATTTGTTTGCATTTAGAGTTTCTTAAAGGTCAAGTGTTGTAGGATATATCTTTGCGTTTATTTGCAGATTAACTCTGGTATTTCTGTCTCTTAGTGCCAAATGCATTACGACACCGCAAAATGCATGTAACTCCATTAAAAAACACTTGGTACTCGCAATTCAAATTGCACAGCACCTGAGTAAGAAAAACCGCTCTTCACTCATTAAGGAACTGAACAAACGTGTACTGCCACGGAAACCAAGTCTCTCATGCATTTTCAAAAATGGGATTCATGAAACCGGGGCGTTTAGAAACGGATACCGTTTAAAAATGTGAGCCAAAAAGATGTTTGTTGCTTTGTAGTTCGTGCCATTGAGTGTTATACTGTTGAAAACGAGTTCCCAAGTTTACATTTCACCAATTATACACACAGTGGATTATTCACTAAAACAATTATGTCCCAAAAAATATATTTTATATTAAGTCCATTTCTGTCATCCCCCCCCCCCCAATAACATGCAGCCACGTTTTCTCTGCGGAATCTTAAGCTTTTATAACTTTATACAGGTTTAGCCCTTGGTTCTCTGCTCTGCTCTGCTCATGTAAATGCAATGCACTGAACAAAAGGGTGTAATATTTTTAAACGTGTGATCAATAAAACGGTAGTGAGCGTTAATGTCAGATTGTCTCATCAAACTAGATTATATATATATATATATTTTTTTTTAAACCTGTATTTGTTCTTTCTTTATCTTTTTTCTCGTTTTTACAACACTTGGCCTTTGATTTTAATACTGCTGTATTAATTCCCTGCTTTGTGATCTCTGTGAGATGACAGATCTATTATAATATAATAAGTTTTCATATTGAAAAGTAATCGGTTTGTCTTGTATACTGAAGTTGTGCATGTGGAATAGTGTTTGGTGTATTTGTGTTGACTTTTATAAAACTGTAACTTAATAAAAACCGTTTAATGAAGCAAACAGACGGCTTACAAGTTTTATTTGAATAAACCACAAGGCAACGACTTCAAATCGATTCCTTAAAAACGTTTCTCCGAGGGATGCTTGATAACTAATTACCAATAAGCCTTTTTAAAAATGTATTACATGTGTTTTACATTGGCAAGAGTATGCACGTCTGCAGTTTGCACATTTCTTTATGTGTGATTTTTAGTTTGCAGCGCACTTCCTGCTAAATAGTTTTTGGCATTATGAACGTGAAAGCTCTGTCTTGGCAAGGGATTCGGTTTTCAACCTACAGTATTTAATCTCCAATCATCTTTTCCTTTCTCAGTTTGACCTCACAGTTAACGCAGCTATTGTAAGTCGATTTGACTGCAGGGCACACTTCAGAAAGGCTGACAGATTTACCAATATAGGTGTTGCTTTATGTATTATATATTTTTCACTATGGATGGATATAGATGTTAAGTTTGCTGGAAAGCAGATACCAGGTGTATTCCAATGTGTCCAATAACGACAACAGAAAAGCAAAACCAGTTATAGCTCTGCTATTTACTTGCCTTCTCAAAGCTCCGGAGCTAAACAAATTGTGATTTGTGATTCAATTTTCCAAATGAATGGCTTATGCTCCGAAGCTTTTGGGAACACGTATGTCACTATTTAATCATTCTTTCCAAGTGACTACGGTCCTCGTTGATTTATTACACCACATTATATTTCACGTCCACCTATAAACAAGTACTGATGGTAAAGAAATCTACTCCCGCGGTGCACTTCGGGAAGACCGTTAAAGTCAAACGGATTCCGTGGGCTTGGCAAAATCAATGAGCATGACTACTGTAGTGACCCTTGTAAGGGTAACGGTGTAACCCTAGCATCAACGTATGAGCAACAAAACACAAAGGAAGCATTAGCGTGACCACTGAAATAAACCCACGAACGGAACATCGCTTCGCTGATAGCATTGCGCTAATGTGCAGAGGAACCGTAGGGACGGCATGCAACCGTGGACGGTTATGAGAGCACATGCCTGGGGCTCTGTGGTGCGTTGGCCTTACATAAGATCACGGTCCTCATAGCCAAATCCACAGTGGCTTAAGATCCCGCTGTCTTTGCCCATTTGTTTTTGTCGTTTTTGGGGTTTTTTTCCCTCTGGCAGTCAATGCATTTAACTAGTTAAACAATCCTTCTGTCATCTGCCACTCAAAAAACGGGACCACAGAAGTCTTCTCGGATTTGGATTATAGACCATACAGACACACAAGAAGCTATATTGTCCAAGTCAACACCGGTTCGGGTGAGCAAACGATGCATGGTGTTTCTGCGAAATGTAAATAACAGTCGGGTACTGAAGTCATTAACGCTGGAATTCTCTTCCTTTGATTAGAGCTTCATTAGAGGTGCAGCAGTGCTGAGCATTTGGCTAATTAAGCATAAAGGCCAAACTCATCCCGGTCTGGTCTGAGAAAGAGAGGGTCTGAATGACTGAAGACTTAGGCTTGTATTTGTAAACAGCTCGTTTCAGCTGCAATGCAAACCAAATGCCTTCAGTACGGGCATTTATGGGATATACAAACAGTCAACTGTATGCATCTTGCGCGACACAGAGCGTGACTTCCCAATGAATTTTCCAGCTTGCGAGCATTGCTGGCATTCTGTTGCTATCCTCAGTGAGCGTGACTAGGATCTCCTTAGGTTCTGTCCACTGATAGCTGCATTAAAAAATAATAATAATAAACTGTCTCTGCTAAAAAGCCGTTCTTTCATTCCTGCTAAAAGCCTGCAATTAAATTCTTGTTGCTAATGCTACAGTGCACATTAATTCAGCATTTATGTTCACCTGTGGGGACGACCGGGATTCCCTCTTGGAAAAACTTGTGTTCGGAGCAAACCATCCTCTGTGTAATATCTGACGCTCATGACCCATCCGGTCACCTGGTCACCCCAGTCACTTTTGGCAGCCAGGGTTTGTTACTTGTCCTTAACTGTGCTGCCCACAAAGCCACTCATCTCCAACCAATGGCTTGTAGTCTGCCCCCGCTCCTGTGCAACACAAGGCCCACCCATTCTATTCCCTAGCCTACCATTGCCTTCTGACAGTACATAAATATATACATTTGCTATTACAAATGATACCCATTTACACTGTGGGATGCATGCAGAAGCAGTTTGGGTTAAGGTTGCTCAACTGTACCTGCGCAGGGTCCCCACCCCAAATGTAATGTTAATGATATTCAGTCCCTACTGTGTGGAAATCCCGAGAAGCTCCGATTCACTTTTGTACTTTATAAGTAGGGCTGTATCAAAAGTGCCTGATAATAATCCAGCCCCAGTCCAAAATGTGACCCAATCCATGTGGCCTGCATCCTCATATACTTTTTGGAGGGCACTTCCCATAGCCCTTATCGTGGAAAAAAGTGCATTTCAATCATACATATATTCATGAAACATCCCAAACCCTATAAATAATAACGTTAGCAAATGTAAGACATTCGAGAGGTCCGTTAATAGCCTCAAACTGTGGCCCGTGACAGTGTGTGAGATAACAAGTCGATATTGGGCAGAAGCGGAGTATATTAAAACATATTTGTTGGTCATTTTGTCGCTCTAAAGCTGCCGTTTTCTCTTATGCTGTTTTCTGTTTCGTTTTTACAGACCGTTCTCACAATTAGTGGAATTACAGTAATAAGACTGTGGGCAAAAAGATAATAATTCCAGTCACATTTAATTTTCTCACACCAGTACGTGCTTTGTTTAAAGTGTGAAAAGGAAACAAGAACACTGAAATATTATCCAACAAGTAGAGCACACAGCTTTACTCCTGAAAATAAGACCACCTGCCTGAGGGGGGAAAAAAAACCCACAGATTCCAGCCTGTTATTACAAGGGCAAAAATAGATTGAATTTTCCGGTTCTTATCAATGACATGGTAATCCATAACTCAATAAAGCGTTCCAAGGACATTTCATAAGTTGTTGGTCTAAGGTATTTCACAATAAAAACCACACAGGTCGCTGGGCTGGAAATAACCTGCTTCTCTGTAAACACTGGACACCAGCTTGCTTTCGGTGATCAGGTCATTATTGGCAATTACTATGCCTGATTTCTCAACGCACACACCGGAGGATCTCCCAAACCCGCGTATAAACCGTTCACTGAGCCGCGCGTCGTCTTTATCCCTCCTTACGGTTGAATAGATTTGATGGCCATCTGAACAATGTGTCGCTAACTGATGGAGTGGCTTTTCAGCACGTGAGCCCCTCAGGCACTGCATAATGGATGTGCCCAGTGGCTTAGGCCCCTGCCGCCCGTCTGTGGAGGATCTGATTACCGTAACCCCCACCCCCCCCCCCCCAAACCCAGGGCCGTCCAGGAAGTGGACTTTATCTGTTCATTTTAAAGCAGTCATGCGGTTTCACTCAGACAGACACGCCTGCAGATTGCCTCCGTGTAGCATTTGCATTTTAAATAGGCTCAAGGCTCGGCAAAATGTTACATTTACCCCAGCTAGGCGCCAGCCTGTGCTCCGTTACCGTTGACAATAAGATCGGGGGAGGGCGAGGGGGACAAGTGAAACCTCTGACATTGGCTCCTCGGGGCCGACAGGACCACCCTGTGTTCCAGTGGCACTGGCTGGGTGGCCGAGAAGCGAGCGTGAGGGCAACGGCCTGCTGGTGCTGAGTGGCAGTCATCAGACAGGAAGGAATCTCTCAAGCTTGGGAGATTCGGGCGGGCTTAATCTTCCGGAACGTACAGCACTCTCCCAGCAATCTTCAGTAGCAGCTAATCATGAGTTATCTGAAAAAATAAAGAGAAACGTCACATCTATTCCAATCATATTAGCTTCGCAAAAACTAAAAAAAAAAAACTAAAAAAAAACAGAGGAAATAATGAGGGAATAAATCATGTCTTTTAGAAATGTTTTTCATCTCTCTTGGCTAATTTGAATTTACCAACCAAGCATAAACAAGCAATCTACTCATTTAAAAAAGAAATGGTTCTTCTTCAAGAGGAAATTATATAGGCAATCAAATCAATGTAAAACCAACACACCTCTATTTCTGTTGGCATCACTATGGAGGAATTGAGGAATTTAGAAATTTTAACACTTTTTCGGCTACCGTTTTCATTAATTTGTGTGAAGTAATCACTTCCACTCTCAAACGATAGCTGGCTTGAAGATGAGTTATCACCGCTTGTCGTCGCCACCGCCCTGCTGACTAACTAATGCCACCCGGCCCAGAGGGTCCGGAACTGCCTCCCACCCTGCCCAGAGGTTCTGGAACTGCCCTTACCCTGCCCAGATGGTCCAGAACTGCCTCCTACCCTGCCCAGAGGTTTCAGAACTGCCTCCCTCCCTGCCCAGAGGTTCTGGAACTGCCCTCACCCAGCCCAGAGGGTCCAGAACTGCCTCCTACCCTGCCCCAAGGGTATGGAACTGCCCCCATCTTGGCCAGAGGATCCGGAACCTTCCCAGAGGTGAAACCCTGTCCTATGGCTTTTTTTAATTAAAAAAAGCAGTTGGTGTATTGAGATATAGCTTGCATTGTAAAAATATGTCTAGTTGACCGAAACTGGAAAATATCGACAGTATAGCTGCAGTATAGCTGTAAATTTTATTAACACAATATCCCAGTGGATCTGGGATGCATATCCTGTTTCGTACAGTCCTCTCACCATTTTCAGGAGGAAGCTAACTCTGGTTTTAATTATGGCTCGAAGATGAGCTGTCACTGCTTGGTCTATGGTCATTGTTACTGTTTGTAGCATTGGGCCAATGTAACTGTAGTAAATGTCATTTGATTTTGTAATCGTGTGCACAAATAAATCACACTGCATTTTCATCATCTGTAAGGGACGCCATTGTTGTTGCTTTTTAATGATTGACACGGTTTGCTTTGTTTTTCTCCAAAGCATGCAGCTGTCCTTTTATGAATTCACACAATCAGGCAGTTAAGCAGGCAGCCATGGTTTCCACCGGTCAGATAATCCGGAGCGAAGAGGGGAATTTGGAGCCAGGGGCTGCTTCGTGTGTGCTCAGGTGCCACCACAAAATAACGACGAGCACAGCTACTTCCAGCACATGCAGTGACAAGAATCGTTAGCTTGATGGTCGCAGAAAAGCTGACCCGAAGCCTCAAACATGCTGCTTGTGATAACTGCCAGACTGTCCAATATGGAGGGTGGTGTCTTGCTCCTACCTAAAAAGTAACATACAGATGTCAGTAGGAAACTACAAACGATGGCTGTCGACGTTGATGAAGAAGGGACTGATGAGCGGCGGCTGGTTAGTTACCTTCAATCCAGGCGGCTAGCAGTTTTAGCCACCATGATGACCAAGAATAGGCACCATGAAAAGGGATGTTTGTCATTGCAGACTGGTCACTGGAGAATAGGCACCATGAAAAGGGATGTTTGTCATTGCAGACTGGTCACTGGAGAATAGGCACCATGAAAAGGGATGTT
>JAOVYW010055144.1:0-20566 GCA_025775045.1 Hiodon tergisus | reverse complement strand
TGTCATTGCAGACTGGTCACTGGAGAATAGGCAAAGAACAGTGGTCATCTAGGTACTTAAAGGACCTTAAAGGGCAAATCAGTGGACTGTGTGAAGATCCTAGCAGCAAGTTAAGCATCCTCTGGGAATAGGAGTTTGAGTCTCATATTTCGGCATTAGTGGCAGGGTTAAAGAAAAGTTGACGAATGGCTAATTAAGAGGAACGGCCCATTTAGAGCATTCATCTGTTTTAGGATATCCCTTCTCACCACACCTCCCTTGAAACAGTGTCTGTCATGTCTTGATGGTGTAGCGGTTGGTTGAGGGGGGGTTCAAGTTGATGGGGGTAGGCAGAGTATTCACGTTTTCACGGTGTTTGAGTTATGGGGTGTCTATCTTCCTTTAGCAATATGTGTTCCAGCGAAAAAAATCAATCTATATGTGTAATTGATTTTGCCCTAGAATTAGTTTGGCCCAGAGTGTGTCTTTCTAAAGCTCACCCATGAAGGTTAAGTTGCTATTTAGGAACATTTCCTGAGATTACAGCTTCATTTCGGATCTTTCCCACTTCTCCAGTGCTACTAGCATTTGCCAGGGTTTAGTGTTAGGCATGATGATGTGCACAAATCTGCCAGCTTTATCAGGTCTTGCCATATTGAAGCTATTTTATGCCAAAATCGTGTTTTAAATATACTTGAAATTATTCACATTTTTTAGTTCAGGGTCCGACTCCGAGACAGTGAATGGAGTAATATTTGGATGGCAACTCAGATACCATCGGCAGAGATGAATGTACATGATGTGGTTTTTAGAAAACCTCTTTATGATAAACAGACATGGGGATTGCACAAAGTCCTACGGGAGTCCGTTAGCCTGTCTGAGGGTTTGGAAGGGTGAGAGCCTTCACCGTGGTCCGCTGGGAACTCTCACAGGGCTTCTTTGGTTTCTACAAGCCGTTTTGCGTGATTTGTTGGATTTGCGTGGCCAGTGATTACCCATAAACACGTTACTCTCCAGCTACCAGTTCAATTGCCTTTGAGAAGCATCTCCTGGATCAGCCGCTGGAAGGAGATAGATGGTCTCCTGAATTCCTCCCGACTCTTCATTCCTCCTCTATGTCAGTACATCAAATATATCATCTAAATAAGTTCTTGTAAATGCAACAAGTATTTCTATTTTGGAAATTTTGTGTTTCAGGTTTTGATAATAGGTCGATATTAATAGGACCATTTTGCCCCTTTTATCACAATTTTTACTTCCCCTTTTATGTATGTACTGGATGTGCAGAGGACATGTGTCAGAAGGTTTTCAGAAGAGGTCCATCTCAATTGAACCTTCTTCAAGTTTTACCAAGGTATCTAGGTGCATGTACAACGAGGGCAGAGGATAAGTAACTGCAAAATGCAAATAGCTGGAGGGATGGCACCGAATAGCTCTTAGTAATCAGTGGTTGAATGGATTTTGAAATGATAGATAAAGATTTGATCCAAAATCAGCATGGATATCATTGTTTGGACTTGTTCATTTTCTCAATCTGGCACCGTTATCTCTTGCAACACCCCAGAAATTGCAATCTTACCGGTATGATCAAAGAGCAGATTGTTTCCATATGTCTAAGATTAAAAGTACATTGGCTAGACATCAGCTACCCTTTCCACTCTTTTTGATATGGATATCAATCAAAAAGCAGAACGCCTAATTTTATGGGCGTAATTGCGTGCTAATGTAATGCAGTCTTGTTATCCAAGATCTGCACAGGATGTGGACAAAAGGCTAATGAATGGTAATGAAAAGCACTAATTGGTATCTTCCTGTACATACAGCATCTTGGTGGCTGTCCTTGAGCATCAAGTAGGGTACACATTGTCACATTTGCATGAAAATTTGATTGGCTGGCTGAATATTGGGAATTTAAGGGCTATTGATTAGAATACACACAAGGCATTCGTGGCAACAGAGGAACACAAAAAACACGCAGGCCAATCAAGGCAATAGAGGACCACTCGAGCAGAGGGACAAATGCCCCTGACACAGAAATTTGATGTTTTGGCTGAAGTGTGACATACACGAACCTACAATGTTGAAATGTCTAAAGTGATTACAAAATCAGAACTCTCTCACTAGGCGTGAGAACTGGCTTTGTCAAAGGCAGTACAATTCCATCCACAGCCATTACTGCTAATGTGCTCTGCCCAATTTGATTCAATGGCAAATCAAATTTGATAGATTGATGGATTCATTGGTTTAGGTTTGGTTTAGATCACTTAAAAGCGATTACTATCGACATTAAACTCTTATTTTTCTCCAGTCCTATTAGAGGTCATACCAGTTGTTCTAGGAATTGTCAACAGTTGGGCAACAGCAGATGTGCCCTCACATCAAGTTGAAAAGGTCAGAAGAACATCTGATTTTTTAAATATTTCATTTAGGATTGATCGACAACGGAGGCGTTATTAATATTAGAAGGGCATTTTGAAAACACCTAGGTGATTCATATTTTCATTTCCTTTTTGTTTCGCCGACCTCTGCTGAATTGATGCTGGGTAATTGAGGAGCAAGAGAATGGTTCAGTTTCCAAATGAAGATTTATTAAACCAATTCACCAGGAGCTGTTTCTTTAAAGGCGGGGGGGGGTATAATTTTGTTTCTGGTAAAACGATGAACTTTCGGGCTTTCTCCATTCAA
Source organism: Hiodon tergisus (assembly GCA_025775045.1). NCBI lineage: Eukaryota > Metazoa > Chordata > Actinopteri > Hiodontiformes > Hiodontidae > Hiodon > Hiodon tergisus. The sequence continues at coordinate 17,902 of JAOVYW010055144.1, read as the reverse complement.
AATCATTAATTTCTGTTCTTCAGTGTCTACGATGAACTTCATAATTGTGCTATATCTGGTAATTTGTGTTAAGTACCTTTTTTAAAATTAATTTACTCTCATTGAGATTAAGTGGTTTGATATTTCAGAGCAATGCTAAGGTGAATTCATTGTAATTGCATTTTTTCGCAATCTCTCTAAGCACAGAATAAACCATTAGCTTCTCACCAAAAAGGTCTTGGGTGGGTCCACTTTGCAGACTTGTTTCCTGTATGCAATATCAAACATAAAAACAAATAAAAACTCTTTTGTTTTTTTGTTCTTTCCACAATGATGCAGACCACTGTTATATAACGTGTTGTGGCAGAATGTATTTTGTCCAAGGTGCGAGGTAGCACAGTTGTGGAGGAAGGGTGGTAGGGGTTGGTGGAAGGCAGTGAATGTGTCTCCCCAGGGGAGCTGATGTACACTGAGAACTGGCTTATATTTGAATCACACTTTATCTTTGCGCGTCTGATCTCCAGATCGATTCCACGCGAACCCTGCATTATCTCAGTACAGGCCTTCTTGTGCCTCTCCCTAGCTGGCTTTGAAACCCACGCAGACAAAACCCATAGGGGTTTATATAAGTTTAATTAATGCCATCCGTAAAAAAAAAAGTCATTCTCTAGGTTAAACAAATGGTAATTAATGCATAATGGCACATAACACTCAATCTGCTCGCAAATAAAAATTCGTTATTATATAATAATTGTATGTTTTATATTGAGCAAAACCCGTCTTCATGTTTACACCTAGCTTAATTGTACTGTGTGCGTATATCTTGGTCGAATCCAGTACGGGGGAACATACACAGTGTATTGAACATTTAGGCATTTGCATTTTACAACAAATTCATATAATAAAAACTATTGGTCTATGTTTCACTTAAACAAACTTCTTCAACTGTCGGAAATGCTGTCGTTTGCAGAAAATGTAGCCATTACGTCAGAAACGCAAAAACGCCATCCTTGGACGTGTACACAGCCAATACAATATTATACTGTTGGATGAAAATTGAAAAGGCCTTTTAACTAGAGGTAGAGTGCTTGCAGAACATATTAATATGAATAGCGTAAAACCAGAGCCTGGGGGATGACATATGTTAATATATTCTTTGGCTACACTCTAATTTGGTGTTGTGCACATGAACCTGCAGCAAATTAAACTTGTACTTGAATTAAACATGCGCATTAGCAGATAAATAAAGTGACGAATTGTGAAGTTATTAGCATTCGGGTCTCATTGCGTTATTAGAGTCCTCGTTGTCGGTGGTTTCAAGAACAAGAATGTCAGTATGCCCGCAAAGACCATTTTTTCAGGGCGATTTTAAAGGTCACCTATGTACTACACAAAATACTATCCAGCTATATTTTCCTACATTTCATTAAAACCAAAATTAGAGAGCACCTGCCCCCCCCAGTTGAAAACCCTTTCATTTGTGTGACGCGTCTGAGCAGTGAATTAAACAAACGAGCTCCTGACTGGATTTTGATTGCCTTCTATGGACTAAAAAAATAGTGCTCAGTCCCACGGTGGCCTGTGTTTGCCTTTGGACAGAAGTGCCAATCACACAGAAAAGCCCAGAGGAGAAACTAAGAGAGGAATCCGCCCCCTCGGCACCCCTGAGCTCGAGCCGCGTTACTGCAGCAAGTTTATTAACACACAATTAATCAGCGACAGGCCGACATGAATATGTATACTGACGAAAGCGACTGAGGGCGACCGTTTTGAATCGATGTCGAGGACACTCGGCGGGTTCTCGCTGTGTCTGGCTTGAAGGGCTCGCTTGGTGTCTGCTTTCCGCGCGTTTAACTCTTGACACGATACAGTCATGTGAGCTATGCATATCTCACGAGAATCCCAAGGGGGTTAGACTAGAGAACTCAACCGTGGCTTTGATGGTGGTGATGGCGGGTGGTGGTGGTCTGGGTGAGGTTTGAAAATTGTAGTAGCACATTCTGACATCATCAAAAGGTGACAACATGGCCCTTTAGTGACGTTAGTAATGCCCCTGCTTTTCTGCACAAGCGACGTGGGGTTAAGTCCTGGATCACGCATTCGGTGTTCAGATGATCCTTATGCTCTTATGAGAGTCTTATCATCTGTCGTTGGCGTGGGGATAAGCCTAAGATCAGCGGTTTACAGAGTGGACAGGAGACGCGCTACCGTCTGAGGCAGAGCGAGAAATTGGTATTTTAAACTCCACTGCGTTTCACTCGATAGCAACAGAAAGACAATGTTCGACAATGTTAATGTCGGTGATTTAATAAAGGGAAGAATAACTTTCAAATGCTAAACACGACATATTTTGAAAGTGAAATTTATTTAAACGGGAAACAAATACAGCATAATAAGCAAGTCGTGTTATTTTAAAGAAGCTTAGTGGCCGTATCGAAATGAACATTTTAATTCAGAAGACATAACTTAACTGTAATAAAACACAAAGTGTTAATAATTTCTTGTCTGTGACTTACCTGAAGGAAGCCTGTGGAAACAAAAATGTCACGTTCTATTGGGAAATAAATGTGTCAAAAATTAAACTGATTTTCCTACTAACTGCTGACCCAAATACAACCTTTGCCTTGTTATCACCATTAGGCAGACACAAAGGTATTATACTGTAAAATTGATGATATTGTTCTGACCACAAATCCCTATTCAGATAGTCAAACCAGACAGGATTCAAATCAGCTGATTAAAAAGTGATTATTTTTTTCTTCTTTTAAAGCCTGTTTATATGTCAGAATGTTTCAGTATGACAGAAATTCACAGCCAAGACATTCCATTTATTCAAATATGACACGTAATTCACAGAGTCCATTAACAAGAATATCAGCCTCCGGGTGGCTATTGGTGCAGTATACATCCAGTGTCTCTAAGACTAGTTACCTTCCTAAAAGATTATTTGATGCTATGTCCTTGATTAAAATAAATACTAGCACAAAGTGGAACAAGAACAAACTATTTCCATACATTTTACTGAAGTAGCCCTGTCACGTGGCATTTAGCTATTTACTAAAATGAGTGCGGGGTTGGGCATTAGTTCCACAATAGCACACATGTTGAGCGCTCTAATCTTGATTTGTCCTTTGGGGAGCCAAGCTTTCCTAACGATGAACCTGACATCACTTCACGTTCACTAGGCAGCATAACGAGTCTTGATTAGCCAACAACCCTAGAGGGATGGTCCCTTTTACTGAGTTCTCTTCCACAGAGAGATGGTGGGTTTTTTTCTCATTCCTTCCTCTTGGAGATAACTTTTCCCCCCTCCCATTTGTTGTTGTCTTGGGATAGCTCTTTAGTGGCTTTAAGGTTCTACGGTAAAAGGAAAGTGCCTTAGTGGTTCAGTCCCACTGGGCCCTATGATCCGGAGATTGCGGGTTCAAATCGTGACCATGTCACAGCCAACGGTAACTGGAAGTCCCTGAGTGACAAGGAGGAGGGAGGTTGGTAGCTTTATAGGCCGACAGCCTTGTCTGCTGATTCGTGGGTGCGTGCTGGTTGGCTGGCTGTGTAAGGGAGGTCATTCCTCTCCTCCAACCACCACTGGTGTTAAATGACAATGCAATGAGAGGGTGGGTTTGAGAACTCTATCTACATTCCCACATGTTCTAGAAAAAATATTTTTCATTCTGAAGGAATGATTTGTCTAGATAAAGAACGATGAATTTATCAACCTTGATAAGTTGGTTGGGAGATACTTTTAATATGCCAAGCACACAAATGTTGTAGTCCCCATACTGGGAATTATTGTATTTTCTCATTTAAGATTGTTGAGGAACAGATTTAAAGTTGTTATATTTTCTTGTGGTAAAATAAAAATCTGTGTATTTAATTACTCTTCTAGATAAGACTCTCAAAGACAAATGAGTGGAGCCGATGTCAGTTGTCAACATGAGTAAGTGATAAGTTTTTTTTCTTTAGAGAATTGAGATAATAAGTGTAACCACAGCATAATGGCTGTCAGAACATTATTGCAATGTCCATATCGACAGGCACGGTACGTGTCAACTAAAAGACACTAGCATTACCTACTGCATCAAAGCCTCCGTCAGATGGTCATGCTCTAGGGTAGACCCATTATGTTCTCCGGCCCTGTTGTGTTGTGGAGGCCATTCTTGTCCACCAATGCAGTGTGAATTCTGCGTTCCGCTTGTCTGACTGCTGTCCAGGACTGCGAACACTAACAATGAGACGTAATGATTTTCTGAAGTCGTCCCATACGGGGAGCCCTGAGTTGCGCTCCGAAATACTAATTCATGATCATTAAAACACTGTGGGCCGCGGCACGCGCGTCTTCTTCCAGACCACGCGCTTAATGTAGAGCTGATTGCAGAGCACTTTCCGACACTTGTTAAGAATGGCCTGTTAAAGAGGAAACAGCAGCGGTTCTATAGGTTTCGCTATGGGCATCTATCTTAGTCCTGTAACGTAAAGTGGTCAGGTAATTATATTACCGTGGACCCCGCAATGACACAGGTTTTTGTGTGTGCTCTAAACCCCCAAATGGCAGCGCCGTTCTTCATCAGATCCCGACCTTGATGGGGTCTGCACAATTGCATTAAGAAATGGACTTGGATCTGGATTCGCCAGCACAGACGCAAACCAGCAACCCGTAAGTTCAACAGTATCTCATGGCAGATTCGTTTGGTATCATACCCTGAACAAAAAATGGTGGTTCCATCTGAAATCTCATGACCCACGTCGCGTGGCAAGCCACTTTAACATTTAACATCAACGATATCTTAGTTGGATACCAAGATCCCACAACTTTATATCAACTTGAACTTGAAGTGTATATAAATATTTTAAATATTTGATATCTGAGTTTGCATTTTCAATATCTGCATATTTTTCTTATAATTCATGCAACCAGAAATGTACTAAAGTTAAGCTAAGGTTGGCAGTTTCTCTATAGTTGTTATACTTTTGGAATAGACTTCTAATATATCATACCATAATCTCTTAGGCAATGTTTCTTAGACACAGGCTGTGAATGATAAAGTAAATTTAATTACATAATTAATATGAATAATGACCTTGATCTAAATTGACTCAAGCCCAATTAACAGCCACATTCCGGAAAAATCAAAGACAGATATTTGCATATGTCTCACTCAGAGTAGTGAAACAATTATTAATGAGAATATTTATCAGGTCTTGTGTTGAGCAGAAGTAAACCATTACTTAACTCAAAATGCCCAGTTTTCAATAAAATGAATTTAGAATAGATGTCAGTTTATGTACAGATTACCTTTTAAATCTTACAATATTTTTTGAAGATTGCAGACTAAATTAGTTTGGAGTTTAATTAGCTGACTAATAATTCTATACGTGTCTAGGAAAAAGACTTTTGAAAGACTCCATTTCAGATTTAGGAATATGCAGATGTCATTCCTAAAAATAATTATGTTAACATTTTTCACCCTTTGTATTTTTCTCGTGTTTCATTTTTGGAAGGTGTTAATTCGGCAATTGAACTACGAATGTACAGTAAAGCATGGCTTGATGAGGTATTAAACCATTTTTGATAACAGTGTCAATAAAGATTGACTCCAAGCTCCAAAGGCTTTGCTGAAGGGAGCGTGATTACTAACTATGCATTGAGCATTAATTAAACATTGAGCCCGAGATTTGTTTTCATTACAACTCCTGTTTTCTTCACACAGTCTCATAAAATAAGTTTTTTGTTCCAATTCTTGGGTCATTTTAACAGTTAGCCAATTTACATCGTATTTGAGAAGATACTGTATTTCAACCAAATAAACGAGACTCGGATTACAGAGCTTTACACTGCTAAAAACGGGCAGCGGGTTCACGTTTTTTATTTGTCTACTGGGAAACAAATCGTTCTACTGGGAAACAAAATATTCTGATGCTGAAGAGCTCTTGAAATCAGGGCTAGCAGAAAAACCCCCTAATCAGCTCCATCAGCCCTGCTGCATAATAGATCCTTTCCGATGCCTTCAAAATGTCGGGCTTGTGGTTGTGTCAAGCTGGAGGCATGGAGGTTTTTTTTTGGGAAAAACACAGGTCTCTAAATACTGTCTCTTTGTCTCTACATACTGTCTATTTGTCTCTAAATACTGTCTCTGTCTCTACATACTGTCCATTTGTCTCTAAATACTCTCTCTTTGTCTCTAAACACTGTGAATTTGCGTAGTAACACTGCAAATACACATAATTTCTAAAAACTTTAAACACGAAACAAAACAAAAACCTTGCAAACATTGCCTTTGTAAAAAAACCTATGAAATAATTCCCAAAATCAAAAATTCACATCAGAACATATACACAGCCAACATATAATATGTCTTACTCGACACTATCCACACACTATAACTATAGATAAATAAATAAATAACAATTGCTCAGTGCCTGAGCAAGCTACTCGATTTATCCACTCAAACGCAAGATAAATGCAGCTCTGACCTATCAAATGAATATTTTGTCCCCATACGTTCGGTTTGTATTGAGTACAGTAAAAAATACTCTACACCCTGCCTGTGAATCCTGTCTGGTGCTCACGATCCAACCTCCCGCATGTTTAACCCATGGTTGTGTGATATATGGTCGCCCTCTTCCTCCTCGACTTCCTCCCTCTCACTCTCTCACAGCTCAATTCAGCTCCATTGTTCTCCAACACAGGAGAGACCCATCACTGCCTGATTAATCCTTGCCTAAAGGACTGACATGCGATTGAATAGCCTGGGCAATGAATCTTCTCCGCATGGGGTGCGATTGTGGTCCGTTGGAAATTGTTGAAATGTTTTTCGCAGCAATGTTTTCCAAGTGAACATAATTACATATTACAGAATATTATAGAAACGGTCCAAATTGTTAACTAAAAACTTTTCTAGGTTTTTAAACAGAAAATAAAATGAATTAAAATTGCTACAATTGCAACAATAATAACTGTGAGAAAAATCATTGTAGTCTGGATTCATTATTGATCAATGCATTTCAGTTATTTTTCTGAATTTTAGTTGTGTGTCTGTGTTTGAGTAGAGGTAAGTTATATAAGCAGATAGCAGTAAGATACATTTAAAATCTCCTTAATGGTCAGCTTCAAAGAAACCATGTTTGAGGTTTGCCACTCTTAAAGGTATTGCTTTCCTCCTTTCCCACTAAGCTAAAATCAAGAGTTATGTGAGTGTCCTTTAGAGATGTCGAAATCAATTGTGTCCATAAAATGTTGTGCGTCCATGGCGTTTGAGAATCAGAGGTAGGAGGGTGTCATTAAATGCAAAAATGAGCGAAAATTATCATATGAAAGGGAAGACGCCAAAACTATAGATATCAATGGCACATGAAGTACTGTGCCAGCTGTGTTTCTTCCGAAGTAAAATAAAAAATGGGGGGGGGGGGGTGTGTGTTATGTAAATATGTAAGGCAGGGGAGAGCTCTGGGTTGCAGAAGTCTGAAGCAGGCGGCTGGCATCAGCCTATGCATTCTGCCAGCTCCAGTGCTGCCAACACAGACACCACGTCAGAGCCAAAATGGCTCCGTCACGTTGGCTCAGAGGCAATTAGCATTGGCGTAGAAAAGACTAAACACAGTGTCCCAGTGCAGGGTGTTATCACAATAAGGGGGTCCATAAGGGCAAGGTCCCAGGATACAAATGCACAGTGAGGTCCAAACAAGAATGATTTAAATCGACTGAAAAAACCAAATAACTCAGTGTGAGCAGAATCTCAGTATTAGTTTCAAGGAATAGACATAATGAAACTACAAACCGAACTCAGAAAAATCAACCATCCTCTTTTTTTCACCCTGTTGGCTCAGAGCCTTCCTCCTTCCCGTCTCCCTCAGGAGGCCAGGGTCTGGCAATGTAGGGTACCAACCCAACCCCCACACCAGGCAGGGCAGAAGACGGTCACCCCTGGTTCTGCGTTGTAGGCTGGTCCTCCAGTCCTTTGAGACCTGACAGCAGAGGGACAGCCTTGGGAGTTGTAGGCTGGTCCTCCAGTCCTGCGAGACCTGGCAGCTGGGGGGTACCCTTGGGAGTTGTAGGCTGGTCCTCCAGTCCTGCGAGACCTGGCAGCTGAGGGGTACCCTTGGGAGTTGTAGGCTGGTCCTCCAGTCCTGCGAGACCTGGCAGCTGAGGGGTACCCTTGGGAGTTGTAGGCTGGTCCTCCAGTCCTGCGAGACCTGGCAGCAGAGGGGCAACCCCTTGTCCTTATGAAAACAGGTCAGTGGTAGCTTCTGCTTGTCCCCAACCAAGCAGTAAAGAGGACAAAATAGGGGAATATAAAAGTTTGTGTTAGGTGGATAATATAGGTAAGGTCAAAGGTAACATAGGTAAGTTTAAAGGTAATATAGATAAGGTTAAAGGTACAAAATTTCATAAGCGCAGTCTAAAATCATAGGACCCACTGTAAAAGATTGAGGGATTTAGTGATTTTGATTCTGCCCCTCATTCTTAGTGTTTTTGGATGTTGTGAGCTGTACGTTCTGTACCCTACTACTCTGCTACTCGCAGAGATCATTAAATGCAGAGGATGATTTGGATTTAAAGATAATTGACAGCGAATGGGACCTGGGGCTCAGTGAAAGTCCTGTGTGAAGGAATCTGCCAAGCAGAGAAGATGTAATCTAATTTTCCTCAGACTGCAGTCTTTTATGATCGGTGTCCTGTCTGACACCAACTCCCCCACCATACTAGCAGGATACGTAGCCTATTGCTCCTCCACTCAAATTGGACAAGGTGTTATTTGGTTCTGTCGGAAAATGGGACATTGGGGTGTTAGATAAATAACTTATTTAGAAAATGATATTGATCCAGGACTTTATGCATTGGTGCCCACTAGGACCTGTTAGGTGCAACCTACAACGTGACAAAAATTTAATGTTTTATGAATGGAAGTTTAGTACGCAATATAATAATTATTAAACAATAATAAGGTATATTTATGACAGGGGGAAATAGCAATTTGGTGGCTTTGAAAACTTGGAAGAAGGGAAGCACAAAACATTGAATAAAATGGTTTTTATTTTCCATTCACCCGTCTGAACAGCAGTCTACTTCACACTCAGTATTCAAAAATAATTGCCCCGGCGCAGAAAGACAGGACAATATACATAACAGTATACATCACCAGATGTCTCAGATAGCTGACGAGGGAAAACGTGTCCACTAATGGCTAACAACAGCCGATAGCGCCTAATTTCTAAAGCAACTTATAAATAAAATATGGGCATAATGTACTGGTAGTGTGAAAGTCAGAAGCAGAACTTAGGAAAAAGTATTCTGCCAGATGGCGCAGCGTGAGCTGAAAGTGATCAATTAGGCACAGGGTCAGCATGTAAGGGTAAACAGTCCAACTCTGTTAGTGTTCGCTGCAGACAGAGCCAAGGCGTGCGCATTCAAGATGGCTGCCAGTTTTAACCTGTCTCTACTGGCACTTTTACTGTCCACATGCATCAACACGTCGCAGGGAAAGTTTGTGTTTGCTGCGTTTTCGATCGACTGCCGAAAGGTTTCCGCGATGAACATCATTCCGGTCCTTCTCTTTTAAAGCTGGTGTCACTGACGTGCTTCAGCACGCCAGAACTCTGACTGGGAGTCGAACCATTCAAAGCCATTCAAAGAGACGATTAGCTCGTCAAGCTAAAGGCCGAAGGTTGAGGAATGAATCTTACTCTTGTCTTCGAGTCCTGGGAATGACTGTCCGTAGCGAAACCCTAGCCCCGCCCTCGTTCGCAGACACACGTCCTATTTGCTTAACCCTTTAATGTCCTCACTAGGACAAAAGCGATGAAAAACGTATTTCTTTGCGCTGCCAAACTGTTGAACAGAACGTTGAAGGGTTCAAATGCGCCAGGCGTGGAAAAAATGCGTGAAAAAAGGAGACTGTGAGGTTTGGCTGTGAAGCCTGCACGACCCTCTGCATTTTATCATATAGCTGGCAGTCCTGATTCTCAGGACTAAACCGACAAGATGACCTGAGACCATCAGCCTAGCCCTAGTGTTGTTCTAAAATAGGTATGATATCTGAATCACATGATTGTATTAAAGGCTGAATTAAATAATTACAGTAAAGTTGATGTTATGTTTCATGTAATAGTTCCTCTTTTGATATCAATGCCTGTGTACACATTAAGTTATTATGTTTTTCACAATGAGGGATTATTCGTTTATTCACGTGTGACCTTTGGGCATCCAGAATTTAGTTCTGGTCACAAAAGACTTCATCATACCGACAGCGCGGTTGGAATTGAGCTGAACTCCCTGGCACTTGCCGTCATGTGCAAATGGGCAATTACTGTGCCAGCTGCTTCCTGTGGGAGCGGTGCACTTGGCCTATCAGGAAGGAGTAGTCGCCGCGTCGACACCCCCAAGAGCCCACCTGGTGGTCAGCTGTCTCGTGGCCCTGCTGCATGAAGAGATCACATGGCTTAAAACGTTGAACCGTAAAAACCCGCCCACTCCCATATTTCTTGACGCGCTCGTAGCGCTTTTGATTTCTGGCACATATCGTTCCTGTTTGGGAACCGCCCACCGTTCCCGATCCTGTTTTTACAGGTTACTCCCGGAGGCTCCATAGTCCTTCTCAGGCGCTTCGCCTTTTGAACGCCGACGTACCCTGATCTGCCTCATAACAGCCAGCAGTTCAAATAGCTCCTCCTCCTCTTCCTCCTCCTCCTCCTCCTCTTTCAGAGAAACAGACTTCCTCAGGAGTAATTAGCCAGCGATCACAGACAGTTCTGCTTTTCATTTCCCCTTTATTTTTTATTTTTTTTGCTTTTTTTAATTGACTCTACTTCTGCTGCTCTCCAGTAACAACTGTTAGTGCCGCTCAGGGTTTTGTGGCCCGACAAGCCTGAACACCGAAACTGAGGTCAAACATCCGCATCTCCCATGCTAAACGCCGCTGCTGCTTTGGACACTGTACACGTTTGGTTTGGAAAAACACTGTCTAAAGCTTTTTTCTTGTGGTATATTTTTGAACAATACTCTTTAAATACTGTCTATATCATTCATGAACAGTGTAGACATATTCTTTAGCTATTCTTTTTATTCCACAATTTAATTTCGATTTTTAGCTCTTTTCTAAAACCGTGGCACGCGTTGGTCAGCTTTCAGCGATCACTGTTATCCCTTCTTTTCTCATTTGAAGGGACAAAAAAATAACTCTAATCTGTATTGTTCACGTACCATCACTGCTTTCAGATCCTTACATTCGCACTCTAACCATGCTCACGGTTTCAGTTACTCTGCGAACTCAGTAATTCGGATCGCAGCAAACCATCAATTTTCTGCTGAAAATAAAAGTAGTCTGTAGCTAACCTGGTGCCAGATGTCAGGCGAATAACATATGGTTTTAATTTGCCCACTGACTGGGTGCTACTGGCACGACCGTATGCAAATAATGAAGGGGCTCTGGAACAGTTTCCGTCGCTCTGCACACGAATCACAACATATGTTTTTCCTGTTGCAAGATGCTGGATAAAAGCAAAACAAACTATCACCCGAGTGGGCAGAGCCTGTGGCTGGTGTGCAAGCCAGGGGGGAATAAAACGCTTTCGCACGGCCCCCTGACAGAGGCTTGTTGAAAACACCCATGCGAATTCAAGATTTCCCCTTCCACCCCGCCCTCGAGTTTAATGTTCAACGTCCCCACTGACCGCTGGGAAGATACGGGACAGGGAATCGCGCAGATCAAAATGCTTACCTTCTGAGCTCCTCCGAGCTCGCTTGCGACCAACTCAGCGCCTGTTTACGGAGACCTCTTCAAGGTTCAGAGGGTCCAAGGGTCCTGAAGCTCGCCCTCCCTGAGCCAAGCGGTTTCATTTTGTTTCTGTAAAACCGCAGGCTTTGCAGAACCCCACGCAGCACCAACACCCTCTGTGACCTGTGGTCCCCAGTGTCTAGACAGCCGGCTAATTAGAGACCCACGGGCGGACCCCGTCTCCGCTCGGCTGATCATGCCACCACCCGTTTTACTCCTCGACCGCCAGAACCACCCGTGACTCATTTTTGGCCCGTTCATCATTACCTGCCCGGTTTGCCTTTGACTCAGTCATGGTTCCTGCTGCTGCTTTCAGAATAACCCCCTGCTTTTCCACTTATACTGTTACCTTCAGCTGCTCAGTATCCCTCGCCATGCCAGATCCGCCTTCTTTCTGCTGGCAGGGACAGTGTTTTATGGTATCATGACCGTAAATAAGTTGTTTTTTCTCCTGATCAAACAGAGCCAAAAATATTTTATTTTAGAAATAAAAATGAATGAGAGCAAAATGTTTTTTAACAGTTTTTGATGTTATTGGAAATGTGTACCATGGGGTCTTAGTTTAATATCTTCTTTTTAATTTGGATAGTGCCCAGAATTTAGTTTTATACTTATCCCTTTATTCCTTAAACTGATATTGACCATCTTCTCTTCAGGGGTTTCACTTCACCTTCCAGAAAGTAATTAATTTAGTTTTGAAGCAACTGAGACCCCGGACATCGAATCACAGATTCTCTCTAGGCTCTGTCACGTCTTTCGAGTCCGCAGACATACACTTCGGGAGGCCAACGTGCCCACTTTCATTTAGCTGGGACCGGCTCCAAGACCGTGTCGCTCGCCCACCCTCTTCCTCCTCTCTGGGACCATCTCAGGGAACGTTCCACAGAATTTCTGTCGGGTGCAGCTAATTTAGCGCCACTCCGCTCCGTTTGTTTTGTTTTTAATTAGGGTTGACTTGGCTGTCGACAGAACACGCGTCAGGTTTCACGCTGCTGAATGGCTGTCTGCCACAGAACCGCATCGCTTTAGAGGGGTCTTTGTGCTGGACAATAGGTAAACGAAAAGGCACCCCTTTATCAGTGAACCAAAAAAAACACACATTCAGCCACATTTGTTCTAAAATATTTACAAGAAGCAGCTGTCAACAGATCCAGAATCCAGAACCCATGTTCAATGAACAGGTTTGTCATTCCCGAAATATATTTAATACCTTGGTTGGTACTTAATCGGCAAACACAAACATAAACCCAGTCAGTCCTTTGGAACGGGACTGACTCTGGGATCTTTCCGCAGCATTAAAAACCCAGTAGACTAAACTGCAGCCTCCAGTCTTTTCCGGGCCGAAATGCTTACTCAGTCACTGAACAACCGTCAATCGCCCACTGTCCGTTTGCTTTTCGTCCATTTGTGTCTCATTTGTTCCAGGTCATTAGGTCTGGGCACTTCGCGTACTGCAACTTTGAGAAGCACACTGCTGAATGCCCAACTGCAGCTGACTCCAGGGGTGCGCTGCACGGCGCAAAGTTTTCCAGGGAGGTTTTCTTGTTCATTTTGCCAGCGATGTCGAGGGAAGTCACCCAAGGGGATGGATGGCATCTAAAAGAGGCAGTCATCCAGTCATTTGGTTAATGAACATGATAAACCTAATGTTCCTCTGGAGGACAAGAGCTTTGTTTGCGCCTCAGTTAGCTTAAGAGTGGGTTAGTGTTTCAACTGATATGACCACAATATGTCTCACAAGAAAAAGTGGAAATGGCATAAACCCCCATTTAAAAAGTTACTTTCAGCTTTCAAAAAGTTACTTTTCAGTTACTTCCTTTACTTTTTGTCGCCAACTCTACTGTAGTCCACTGTACTATTCTATGCGTGAGACAAAGAGAGCGGCGTGTCCAGATTCCCAGGATCTACTGACAGACAATGTCTGAAAAAGCAGAAATTCACCAGTACCGCTAAAACTGGCTGAGTATCTCCTCTCAAAGTTATGCTATAACCCACATTTCAGCCGATATGGATTTGGGTCTCAGGTGGGGTTGGTATTTAGTATTGGGGGGGGGGGGTGATAAAATAAGTGGCCAGCACCTAGTCATGCGTTCAGGTGAAGATGTAAATATTTGGATCTGACTGGGAGTGAAGAAATGTCTCTTTCACTCAGTATTTTCATCACAGCGACTACTATGAAGTGACACAATGGGGCTATGTTGCTGTCATTCCCGCTCGGAACTGGCACCTGCTTTTGTAGTTCCGCCCGACTCACTAGTCTTTCTGCCTGCGAGTCTGGTCACGGTGAATTCTACCAGAGCAGATAGGAAATGTACCTTGTTTCGTTTAACAGCGCACACATCATTTACCGTCTGCAGCTTTCTTAACTAAGAAATACATATTTACATTCCTTTTTTTTCACACTGCCAGTGTTTACATTGGGTGGGTATAATACACAAAGTGCAAACCCACTCTTATTATGGGAGTACACACAATACACGCATCTCAGTGTAGGTGAGGATTATATCTACAACCACAGACAAGTTTTGAAATTTGTTTCAGGTCCTGCTGATGATACGTATGACACAGCTGGTGTAACAGTCTATGTTGCATTTCGAAAACATGAATTTCCACAAAAACAAAAGGATTATGTGCACAGCTGCAGCAGAAAAGCAACAGGTTTTTTTGAGTAATCAATAACCTTTACACAGCTAAAACCACATGGCGTCTGTTGAGCCTGCAGATTTTAGCAGAACAATGCCACAAGCATCACAAACAGAACGTTAACAGAGAGGAATTGTGGACCACATCATGCGTATTACAAAACTCATCGTAGATTCAAGGATCGGATTGTATTGTTGCCGCTTATTGTGACAGGCAAGAGCAATCAGTGCTCTGTACAAATACTGATGGTTTGAGTGTCCACGCCGTTAAAGTCTTCATTGTTTAAATCCACCATCACGGACGCATTGCAAATATGCTTGCAAAAAGTAGAACTGAGTCGTTGTTATGATCTCTTACATTTCACTTCCTTCAATCGCCGTCCTGCCTGGAAAGCTGATTTAGCTTGTCACACGCATAACAGATGTTAAGTATGTGAGGTATTCACGGTATCTGCAAGCTTGTCATAGAGAGGATGAACGGGCCGTCCATCCAAAGGCCATTGTCACGCTAGGATGGGCCTTTACCCAGGGACAAAACTAACTCTTCCATTAAGTAGACTCTTTCTTCCCAATTGTGAGCTCTCCCAAATCTTTAATATTTCATGATTAAATTCATGATGATATTATTATTCCTCAAATGAATGCTGCCAGCAAAAGCTCCATTTGTTCAACAAATAGTTTTTCTTGTGAAGACATTTGTGCAGCTGATTCAATAAAATATTGTCCCCCAAGCCATGTCATACTAACTGTATATTGGTGTGAGAATTCTATCTGCTCCACAAATAACTTTTGTCGAGGGACACCCGTGTGGTCACTTCAGCAAAGCGTAACTTTGTTTCGGATCAAGAGTGTGCCTCTCTGTTTAAGGCAATATCGAGTAAGAGGTATCTCAGCAGTCCACTAAATGAAGTATACTTGCTTTCTATTGGCACACAACAGTGATGTCACAACGGAACTCTCAGCTGACAAAATAACCCATCGGTGAAGAGGGATCGAAACGTAATTCTTAACCCGGCGAATCTCCTGCGGCTATCTGTCCGTGTTTGGTAGAGGCAGCTCGCATTGTTGTGTATTACAAAGCATGAATCATCCTTTGTTGATAAAAAAATAAATAATAATAGTTATAGACATTCTGAAGAGGGACGAGCCCGACAACAAACATTCTGGAGATTGAGTAGGTAAAAATCAAATCAATACCGTTTAATGTGGCCAAATTTGATAAGGGACAGTTTTAGTTTGTTCCCCCCGAAGTGGCAATGGAAGAAAACGATCTCCACACGAGATAAAAATGGTAAAAACTTACAGCATTTCTATTTTTTATTCTGACTATCATTGTTAATAATTTAACTACATGATCGTGTTAATGTTTAAAGAATGCAAAATGATTTGAAGGACACACCGTCAGAAAGGTGAAATTTAAAGGCAATGTCCCCCGTTTCTGGGAAGGGGCTGTGTTTTCTGACAATCCTGAAAAACACAGTGCCTCCAACCAGCTCAGCTAAAGGAGCTAACAAACAGTCCATCAGCAAGAAATTTGCATACTGGCCAAAACTCCCAGAAACTGCATGCAAAGCTGTGCTACCTTTATTCTGAAGCCCTCTGGCAGTGTGGAGAGGTGAGGGCCGACAAATTAAACAGCACTCAGCAGAAGACCATGTCCCGTATCTATAAACCTCCGAGAATAATCATATCTTTCATATTTCACTAGAATTCATGCGAAGTATGGGAACGTGTTATAAATCATGTAGATTCAATAAATTATATTTCATAAATAATTAGCATCCAATCTAGTAAATTATTCCTGAAGTATACGAGAACCCACGTATCCTGACATATTGGAATCTTGCTATATGTATCGTGCCCCACTACTCTCTCCCCCACTAAATTACCCAAATTACAGGTATCAAACCCGCAACAGACAAGAGAAACGATGAGCTTAGCTCCAGGAACCAATCTTACTCTTGTCTTCAACTCCAGGAAGTAGCAACTCCTTCACAGCGAGCCAAGCTACATTTAAAACCCAAGTTTGTCAGCTTTTTGTTGTTGTTTCTTTCCTCCCCCCGGTTTGGAATCGCGCTATAGCGCTATCGCGCTATCGTGCTATCGTGCTAATGCTGTCTCATTGCTCAATACCCACCACCACACGCCGGGAGGGTGAGGAAGTAAGACTAGGCTCCTCCAATCCCAGTCATCTTTCGAGCCGCCGGTCTCTTTTCTACACTGCAGCCTACATAGCCCACATGAGCGGCTCAGAGCCGTTTGAGAGAGACGTGTCCCATCACTGAAAGCCCGGTAGGAGATTGTGTTCAATTGTGTGCCACCATGCTGTACCCAGGCACGATTTCCTAGTGACATAACTTCATTAAGCCGGATTCAAGCCGGTGAACTCCAGCTTATTGGAGTCTGCGGTCAGCATTTTAGAACAGAACCGTGGCATCCATTGTTGCAGTGTTGACACAGTGCACTGTAATTACAGCAGCGTTTTGCTTTGTAAAGGGGCGTGCTGAACCATCTGTCCTACTGTGACTAAAGGGTGTGGCACAAACATTGAAGGGATTACTCGCAATAGGTGGGGATGATAAACCTCTATCACTTTGAGCGAACTCTCTGCTCAGCATATTGTGTTGTAACACACGCAGCAAGCTCTCACAAATCAAACGCCTCATGCTCTCCTGAAGCAGAAAAGCGACGCATTTTTCGACTAGTCCGTGTCTCCGGGTTGCTAAGAGACTAAATATAAGCAAGGCAAAAGACTGAGTATGTTTTTATATTGATTTTTTATATTTTTTAAGCCCATTCCTTATATTGAGTGAAGCCTGAATCCAATCAGGAAACACTGCACTTCATTGTTTAATTATTTAATCGTAAAGTCTTAATAGCGTGGCTGAAACATACTCTTTATCTCCTGATGTTTAAACTGCTTGAATCTTTTCTGCTGATTCGACCTTATTCACTTTGTGGCACAATATGTACTCCATTTGTAATTAAGTCAGGGGATTTAGAAACAAGGTGGATGCCTTTTAATTGTGGATTTAATTAAACAACTATCAGAGCAGATTTTATTTTAAAGAGGACTAGTTCATTTATGGTCGCGTTGGGCTTCAGCACCGTGGCAGGGAGGGGGCGGGGGGGTTTATGTCCATAAATTAAAGCTGTGAACCTCTGAGAGAGACACACAGTGAAGATGCATGCAATAAAATCTTATATAAAGGTAAATAAAATAAAAATATACATATAAAATTTGAAAATTCGAATTTTTTATTCAACGCATTACCCTTACTGCTGATCTTGTGCTGGAAGCAACAATGCGTTCCCGGTACTGCTGATCTTGTGCTGGAAGCAACAATGCGCTCCCGCTACTGCTGATCTTGTGCTGGAAGCAACAATGCGTTCCCGGTACTGCTGATCTTGTGCTGGAAGCAACAGTGCATTCCCGGTACTGCTGATCTTGTGCTGGAAGCAACAATGCGCTCCCGCTACTGCTGATCTTGTGCTGGAAGCAACAAT
>JAOVYW010055103.1:0-23365 GCA_025775045.1 Hiodon tergisus | reverse complement strand
GGCTTGTGCTGTTGCTTCGGCATTTACTCTCAGGCAGCCAGGTGTGTGTGAAATAACTACTGCACCATCTGTGCAGATAACTCCCTGGAACAAGATGTGCTTTGGTAGAGGTGCAGTGCTGATAAAGGGATTTGAGGTGAAATTGGTGCTGTCCTGAGCATCGGCAGAGATTGGGCAAGAACAACCCAGCTCAAGAGAAAAGCCGTTCATGGTGTGAAAAGAACAACAATGGGTCTACAAAGTTGATGCAGAACATAGACTTTAGTATTTTCAGTCGAATACTGATTTTTTTTGGTGAAATGACTTACTACCTCAACGTAACCTGAAGCCGCTGTAGACAGTCTGAGGCTAAGGGCTCTCTTCGCCGGGACTCCAGGAAGCGCTGGGTATGTTTCAGAAGGTACTGACTTGGAGGAAAGAGACCACAGCAAAGCCATATGAGCTGCCAGCCTTGCTCCATACTGAACCTGAGGGGGGAAAAAGAAACGCATCATACTAACAATAAACCCAAAATTCTAATAAAATACTTGCATGGACATCAATTTCAAGAACTTGGATTTGAATGTTGCATAACTAAACCATTATTGCAATTAACATTAAATCTTGTGAAACTGCTATATAAACTTGCATTGTTGGTGTTTTTTTCCTAGTATGTTTAACTGCTCTTTTGGCTGCCAAGGATAATAGATGCTTATTATGAGTACAAAACAGAAAAAAAGACTAGAGAAGCTCAGATAAGCTCTCAGATAAGCAGAATAAATGTTTCCAATTTACAGCAAGAATAGGACCCAGTTTTAAATACAGACCTATTGTTGTTGTAGGTCATCTGTTTCATGATCTGGCAGTAGATCTCATCTCTCAGGGCTGCAGAATGTGTGGCAGGGCCAAAAATCTGATCAGTGAGTTCCAAGGGACTTTGAAGCTGCTTGGTGGGGTAATCACCCATGTACTTTAGAATAGGTACAAAGTCAAGGAAATCTTCCAGACTGCCCTGGTTAAATCAACTAAGAATTTAAAATGGAAAGTAGGAAAGACTTAAGGTTCACTTACAATACTTCTTAGAATGAAAGAAATGCTATGTTACAATGCCAACAAATCCTTCTTTGAATATAAATGTATTATATTATGAAGTTATGGTAGTACTTCTGGCCACAACAAGATTCAAACTCGGATCTCATGTCAAAGGGGGGCGTTACTGATGTAGCTATAGTGTCTTGACCCCTTATTGAAGTTGGGAAAGTCACATTATTCTTTTGTTTTACCACAGACCACAAAAGGAAGGGAGAGAGGATATCAGTGAATGACAAGCAGGCCAGATGGCTGAGCTCAGAGTTCCCGACTAGTCTCTTCAGCAGCGGCTGCTTCAGGGGCTCCCGCGAGTTGGCCCACAACCTCTCTTGGGCTATACCCTTGGAGAGTACCTGGCGGTTTATGTCCTTACTTGGCTGCCTGGAGGCACAAATAAAAAATCGTGTATATCAAAAAATAAAATAAAATTTTAAAATAAACGATTTAAAAGACAATTTTATCGAACAAATTTTCTACCTAAAGTACTCAAAAGAGAACTCTTTAAGTGAAATGGGTGCCATTCTTTCCACTGTGCCAGCTGCTTTCTGGGAAATCTGAATGATGGACTTCCTCTGATCTGGGGATAGGTTCAGAAGGCTCTGAAAACACATGCCAAATAAAGTCCATCACCAAAGTTTCAATCCATACCACTAAATTTATTCCATATTGTGAAAATGGAAATAAAACTATTAAAAAACACTCATACCAGCACTTCATTAGTAGGCTTGTTGAGAGTGGGCAAAACTAATATGGCATCTATTGAAACTGCTCCAATTTCCCCTGTTCGCTCATTTTTCCCCTTTATCCAGCCATGGTCGGGAGAATATTCATTATCTTTGATAATAATGATAAGTTCACCTTTCTTGAAGCTGAGAAATGTTGTATCATCTGAGTTTAAAAAAAACAAAATAAAAAACAAATTCCTCCTCCTGAGCAACCACGAATACATATAATTTCCAAATAAATTTATTTCTAAAATCCTCATTTACCCCAAACTGCTTTCAGGGGTTAAGGAACCATTTGTCTTTTCCTCTTAGACAAAGTATCAATTACACTAACAGTTGAGCTTCTAACAAGTAACAAGTAAGACTGGACTTAAAGATAAACAATTGATGTTTGCCTATTCTGTTCTTATTCCTCTTCTTACCTTGTTTGTAAGCCTCCTGCAAGGCCACAGCATATTGCGAGCGTTCCCTCAGTCCCCCTAGAAACAAATGCAAGAGCTCTGCTATGTCCGCTACTGTTCCTGCACTGAGGCTGAAGTCTCCCTTGAGTGTAGAGAGAAAAACTGACTGCCCAAAGGTGCTATCCCTGAGAGAAAAGGAGACACGTCACTGACACAAAATAAGCAAAAATGTTATCCCTCACCGTATTCCTTACTACCACGTATAACTTTCTGTACCTCATTATGTTGACTCCAGTCAGCTCCGGGTAAGAAAGCTGTAGGAGCTTCCTTTCCTTTTCATCAAGGAAAATGACACCTGTCCAGTTTATAGCGATGATGAAATTGTTTTTGGGCAAAGAAGGACCTGTAGATTAATTGAAGTTTGTATATTTAATGATGAATTTAAACAATAACCAAGGAAAAAAATATTGAGGCCATTACTGGGTCCTATTCCCAGTAAAGTGATTTTGAAACTGTCTTCTGGACTGTTATAGGCAGGGAAGAAAATCTTAACCTGTGGCCCTGAACTGTAAGGAGAAGCTATTATGATGTGGGCCTTATGTGAATAACATAAAAAAGAACGCTATCCCTTTTGGGCTCAGCCGACTCCCAAATAACTCTGGAATTGCTGGAACTCTAGAGTGAGGCAATTGCAAATGAACTGAATGGAACATTCACAGAGCTTAAAAAGAATACACTCGTAACATAGTAGACATATTAGACAGCCTTGACTTAGCGAAAACTGTGGGTGAAAGGATATTGGAGATAATTTTCAAAATTCAGTGTAAAGTCTTAAAGATTAATTGTCTTCTTTCCAATAAGCTATTATATGTGGCATTTGTGAAATATGAATAGGTATTTTTGATATTTGAGGTTAAAAAGTATCAGTGTACTAACTACAAAAAAATTCAATTGAAATGGAATTTCTTTAAATATTCCAAACTCAGACTTCACGATTTTCTTTGCCTTCCTGAAATTTACATTTTAGAAGGTAGAAAAGATTGTACTCTTTCAAATTATGTAAGTTTGAAAAAAATATTTTTAATATATGTTTAAGATACAGAAGCTAAGAGAATAGACTGTATCAATAGAACGTGCACACGCAAAAAGTTTTTAATGTAAATTTAAAATGAAGCAAATTCCTGTCACATATGCATAGAATACATTCTACGAAGATTCTGAAATTGAGTACACAGCACAATGGAGATTAAATGGAATACTTGCTCCCTAGAGGGTGCTGTCGTGTCCTATACAGAACAGCGAGAGAGCTGGGAGAAAAGCTTATTACATTTTATTTTTACACTTAATTTTACCTGACAACTTGACAACTTCAAAAAACCTGGAGAAAAACACAGGCCACTTCTGGCGGGCGTAATCAACTACTTCTGCCTTCACGTTGTCAGGTTTTTTCCTTGAGTTTATGTATGGGCCCTAAAAAATAAAAACAGCGACAAACTATTTTGAACAACATCTTGAATTTCGTGCAATGATAAAAATACATACAAGTAATTTAAAAAATATATATAATAATTAATCCCAGTTTGCCTTTAATTTACCTGAACATGTGCTGTGCTGATCAATTGCAGCCACTTATCTTCAGATTTAGCTTCCAATAAGGAGTTATTGATACATTCCTGAACAACGTTCCTTGCATTGTCTACGGCACTGTTTGATCCATACTGCACATAGAAGTGTTTAGCCCCGAGCTGGACAAGATCATCTTCCTAAATGAAATAACAGTAAAGCTAAATTTATCTAACTGAAGCACGTTTAAATGGGCAATCTTTAACATATTACAATAACCTGGTAGGTGGAACAGGGACAGAAGGGGAAGGTTGATGTATATTTCTTACAAACTCACTCACTTCTCCTATTATTATTGCAGTTAAAAATGTTTACTGGATGCATTTTCTAATTTGGCCTGCTGTATTGAGGAATTGCCCAGGGAGATGAATTTAGTTTCTAGCATAAGAAATACCTTTTTAAATGTAAAACAGCCATTTTAGTAAGTAAGATTTAATTACCAAAAGTTACTCTTTGCCAAAAGCTGCAACAGTATGCAATGGAAAAGGGTTAAATAACCCCTATTTGTCCTACTATTCTAGCTAACCAGCTATGTACTTTGAGGATCATTGCTTGACTGACATTGTAGTTAAATATTTAAATACCTGAGTCTGGATTTCTCGTACTGGTAAATTAATGACACTAAGTAGGCAAATATTGAATTTGTTTTTGTTACAAACAAATAGCTCTAGTCTAAATGGAAACTAATGTTTGTATATTTTTAGCAAGGACTAAGACATGCTGGTCTTGATTAAATAAATTAATAAATTAATTTAAAAAAAACTTCCATTGTCATATGTTCATTGTTAGTACTGTTAATTAAATCTGGTATTTATGTAATCAAATTTGTTTGGCAAAATTACTACCACAATTTTAATATGCTATTTCTGAAGGGAAAAGAACTAACCTTGTCACACAGGTATTCCCCAAACTTCAGACCTCGTATGACCTGCCTGTAGATCAGATCAGTGCTGACCGGATCCTGAGCACATTCATGCCAGGGAGTAAATATTTCCTTGCGGAAGTAGAGGCGCCAAGGTGCATGCTGCTCCTGCCCACCTTTCCTTTTCACCTCTTGCTCACACTGTGAGATGGCATCCATTACATGTTCTCTACCACTTCCCAATGACCATACCTGAGGATACGAAGATTGACTTTTAAGACAGATTTATTTTTCTAATTATCACTGATGACTCCCGACTTTAGAGGCTACTATTTTTACCTTCTCATATAATGCAACATAGAGAGAGAATCCAAAAGTGTCGTGGAGATTGACTTTCTGAGCAAGGACTTGAACAATTTCTCTGGAGGTGGAAGCTGAATCCACAGGAAGACTGATGTTGCGGCCGTCCATCAGAGTCACTGACACCATTATTGGCTTTTTGGTCTTGGTAGCCTGCCATTAAAATGTATAGATTCCGTTAATTGTAGACTTTGCTAATACTTTCTAAATAGTGGTCTGCTAATCATTTGTTTTCAATGGAATAAAAAACTTCACCAAAATCTTACTTGAAGTTCTAACCAGCTTGGAGGCTCACTACGCACTCCATTTGCTGCAGTACGCCTCAGTCTCTCAGCACAGTAGTCAACATAGCCAACAGGGCCATTCCGAATAAAGTTTTGAAGGTACTAAAACAGATATTTAAAAAAAGCATGACTCAAAGGAATATATAGAAGAAGAAAAAGGGAAAAAATGATGTCACTGCACTGTAACTTTTTGACCCACCTTGATGAAGTGTTCTGTTGGGGGAAAGATACCGAGGCAAATAGACAAAAGAATCCAACCTCGGAAGTAACTGCTCCGGTTCTTATTCTCAGTCAACTGCTTGCAAATCTGACAGTATATTTCATCCCTAGGGCGGAGCGATAACAACACAGATGCTCAAAGTTCTCCTGCATCTATTGATAAACATTACATTTTTGGAAAGTAAGTGTTTTTTTAAACAAAAATCTATTTCTTATTAATTATAAATATACACTGAAATATTTCAACTTTTACAGGACCAAATCTTCCCTTTCATATTCACAAATTTTTCTTTATCTACAATAAACTTAGTATTGTACACTTAGTAATGCAGTACCTCAGATCTCGTTTGACTATGCCATATCCCACAATGATGTGAATTTTTTCCAGAGATGTTAGTTGTCGATCCAAGGTGGGTCCGTCTGAAATCAGAACTTCGTCCTCCTTCACATTCTGCATTTTGGGTTTTGTGAGTTCTTCCTCTTCAAGCTAAAATGAAACAAGAACTCCTGTCAAGCCAAATGAATTACTTCAACTGATCATACTCACAAACATCAAATGGTTTCTGACTTTTTAATAAACACATTTCTCTCACTTCTTCTGGGATTGTGGAAGGTTTTCTAAGCCGAGACGCTTCCTCTGGAATTGTGGAATGTTTTCTATTCTGTGACAATTCCTCTGGAGTTCTGGAAGATTTTCTGTTCCTTGTCACTTCCTCTGGGATTGAGGAAGGTTTTCTGTTACGTATCAGCAGCTCTGAGAGAAGGGAGGGTTTTCTGTTCCGTGTCTGCTCTTCTGGGATTGTGGAGGACTTTCTATTTAGAATTACCTCTTCAGTAATTGTGGACGATTTTCTGTTTTTCTTATTTCTTAACAATTTCTGTCAAGGAATGTAAATTGTGTTTAAAAATATGGGTGAAAAGAGAATAGGTCATCAAAATTAATACTTTGCCAATCAAAAAAATTTAATTGGGGTCTGGAAATTATGGGTATTAGTGAAGAGTAAGAAAGATCTACAAACCTGATCAAGACCAACCAAGTGGCTGAGACGTCTGCCCTGTCTAGGGCCCAGGTTTTGAATAGACTGGTGAGATGCAGAGGGGATGTTCTGCTGAGCATTCTGCTTTGGTTCTGGAATGTCTCCCATAAATCTCAGGATGATCCACCAAACTGTCAGAGAAGCCTGGCAGAAAGAAAAAAGACAAAACAGAGGACTAGATACATAGTCACTGAATGAGAGATTCAGGAATAGAGAATCTTTCCATATTATGGTAAAAATTCTAGATTATCAAATGATTTAAAAAGAAAAGAACTGAACGTGCAGATGCAAAAGCTAAACTAAGCATACAGATAAAAGTAGATCTGACAGGGTGAGATACCAGAATATCGCCTTCATCATCGTGGAACAGCAGAGGGTGATGAAGCCTTTGGCGAATGTGGATAGATGTGGCTGAACCCTGGAAGTACATGGAGGCAAATTTGGCGAAGGAATATTCGGCAAGATCATCATAATCCTCCTCTGGAAGGTCTTCCAACATGGGTGCATCGTCAAGGTCCACCTCCTCCAGTACTGCCCGCTTGCCTTCCAAATCCTGACACAATGGAAAAAACCACCAATCAGTAGGGCAGGGCGGACCATTAGGAAAAAAAAATCAGTAAACTAGACTAGTTTTCAGAAAGTATTGCGGAAGTAATTCCGCAGTTTAAGAATCCGCAGGACTATAGGATGTGACAGCACCGGTATGGAGTAAGCATAACATTTATATTTAAAAATTTGTGCACGTGCGTGTTCTATTGAAGTTCTTTTACTTTTATTAGCTTCTATACCAAAAATATACAGTACTGTGCAAAAGACTTAGGCACATGTAAAATAAAATTCTGTAATTTGCTTTCAAAAATAATGAAATGCAAAGTTTCTAAATATAAACTAAATACTATAAAGGACAAACAAAAAACTAAAATTTTAAACAAACAAAAAAGTGTGTCCACTCTTTGCCTTAGAGCGACTGCATCAATTTTCTTAGGTACAATGTTGTGCAGTTTTATTAGGCAGGTGGCAGGTAGATTGTTCCGAGCATCTTGGAGACCTTTCCACAGTACTTCAACGGACTTTGGCTGTCTGCCTTGCTTCTGTCTGTCCAGGTAATCACTTCGATGATGTTGAGATCAGGGCTCTGTGGAGACCATCTGTGGTAGAATTCCTTGTTCTTCTTTCAGAAAATGAATGTTTGGACATCTAAAAAAACTTTTTTTTCTACTGATATATTAATGCAGAAGACAAAAAAAACTTGAAAGACTACATTTGTGTAAAAAAAGCTAGGGTGCCTAAGACTTTTGCACAGTACTGTATAATACTTTTTAAAAATTATTATCTTTCAAAAGAAAACAACCTGTTCTACTTTATTTGTAAATTTCAGATAGGCACTATGGAAAGTCTGAGCTTAGAAAATTCAAAAAATCGTTAATTTTTTGTAGTAACCTCAAATATCACAAATGTATATTTTACAAATTTCACATATAATAGCTTATAGGAAAGAAGACACATTTTTAAATCTTTAATTTAAGATTAGTTTGATCTGGACGCCACCTTTCCCTCAAAAAAATTAAACACAACAAAAAGTTTATATTGAATATCCATTCATCCACATTTTTGCCTATGTCAAGGCACAAGTGTCTACTACGTTACGAGTGTATTCATGTTAAGCTAGTAGTTAGCAGATGGTAGTTATTAAGAAAGGAGAAGAGGGAGATGCGATTTTTCTCAGTGCCACTGGGTGGGTTAGAATACTGCTGCTCAGAACACTCTGTGAACAATCTATTCAATTAGTTTGCTATTGCCTCATGCCAGAACAGTGATTCGTAAATAGTTAGTAAGTAATTTGGCAGTCTGTCGGCTGAGCCCAAAATCGATACCGTTCTATAGCCCACCCTACAGTCAAGAATATAACCTCAAACTTAAAAGAGTGAGACCCTAAATTTGTTTTTAACTTACTGCCTTAGCTATGTCTGTAGCCCTTCCAAAACTATATTTTTGTGAATTTAAGAATTCTAACCTCAAATCCCAATGGGGCTTGTCCTTCCTGCCCTCCAACCATATTGGGCAGGAAGCCAAATATGTTGTCCACCAGTTCCTGATCAGTAATGGTCTCTAATTTGACCTCTTGCTTTTGCCTGAGTATTTCTTCCAATCTCCTTTGCTTCTCAAGAGAAGCTAGCACCTCTGCTTGCCGCTCCTGAGCAGAAAGGAAGGCCTGGAAAAGTTAAAGAAACATGTGATGAGTCACTGAAAAAATAATTGTGCAGTTAATCTAGTAAATATATTTATATTTAAAGGACTGTTCAGAAAACTGTCACACCTAGACATTTCAAAAGTTTATACTCTTAGTAATGACTTATGACATCAGGTCATGTCACTGTGCTTGGTTAAAATTGAACTTAATAAACATTACTGACTAGACTAGTCTTCAATGACTAGAAACGTACGTCTTTCTTCATCTTTTTTATAGCCTTTCTGGCCAGCATTCCCCTTGCGCAGGCTTGCAGAAGCCTTGCTGCGTCTTTTTTATGCTTCCAGTCTTTCTTCATGAGGTACCCCCGAACACGGGACTGGAGCACAATGGCAGCTGCTCGCTCCTGCTTGTAACGATGGTGGAGCTGACGAGTGCGCACTTTAGCCTGCAGACGAGCAAAACCCAGCCTGAACTGGGAGGAAAAAAGATTCTTCCATTAATTGGGAACATACTGACCATCGAATAGGACGTCCACTGTTAAATTTGTTCATTTTCCTTCTACATTCATCTGAAGAAGAATAGATCTCACATCTCAACAAGCTTACCACTCTGTATTGTTTCCTGCTTGTGTACCCACGCCAGTACTTTTGCAAAACAAGGGCTGCCTTCCTCTGTTTCAGGAAGTTCTTTCTGTGGGGAAAAAGAGCATCTGATTATCGCCTGGGAAGTGAAACTGCACATCAGCTTTTTTAGGAAATCAGTCAATATGTTAAAAAACAGACTACCACAAAAAACATTACCATTCTAGCAAGAAAACACAACACAACATCAGTGACTCTCCATACCTAAACGTGTAGCCCCGCATGACTCTCTGGATTATAATAGCTTTCTCGTGGATCGCTTTGTCTCTTTCCAGTTCTAGCATGGTGTCATGAAAGTCCTGTAGGAAGCAAATAATCGACATTCGATGTCGAACTTCAAGCTTATTATCAGTCCACTCACCTCTCATTCTGAAAGCTACCTAAACTGAATTATACATCCTTATATGTGGGTTTTATGACTGAGATAAGGGGGTACCTTAAGGAAAATCTTTGTTTTTCCAATTTTCCAGCTATCATCGCTGCCAAGGACAGACTGACAGATACATTCGCAGCATTTTTCTGCTGTCTCCTGAGAAAGAATTATGCATTTTCTTAAAATTTCAGATTTAATCAAAGAATTTTTACACAATATTTCTGCTCCACAATTAAACCATCAATACTACTTGTTAACAGCCTTTCAGATTACTAGACTTCTCACATTTTTAGGGTCACAAACAGTTGTCCTCAGAAGTGCACGGTAACGTTCAAGGAACTCCATAAATGTGTGGCGGATGGGATATCCTGCTTTTCGGATTCTTATAGTCTCCAACATTCCAGAGTAGCGCAGCTGGCGCATACAGAGATCCCTGTCAAACAGCTATGAGAAAGGAATTTTTCTGTAATATCTTGACATAATATGAATCCATGTGCTTTGCAGTGATGGTCATTTAAAGCATAAAATAACTAAAACATAAATTGTATTAGTACAATGACTAGAAATACTCTTTCCCCTTTCCTGGTTAGTATTTTCAGCAGATACTGTAATGTGATTCAAAATTATTTAACACAATCTAACAAGAATTTTTGACTTTCATGTCTTTGTTTACCATGGGCCTTTTGAAATCATTGGGTTTGATGCAACGTATGAAGTAGGGCTGGCAGACAGTGAGCATCTTCATCAGGGAGTCCAGAGACTGTCGAAATTGACTGCTCAAGGTCGGTGTGCGCTTCTTTGTGTCAGTATTTTGCTGGAAAGAATTAAATCAGTAGGCCATCAAAACTCACGTTCTATGGGGAAAAATACCCATTTCAGTTGGTCAAACTTACCCGCAGGGAGTTTTGGGGGGTCATTATCATCTTTGGATTGCAGCTCTTTGCAGCATTTGCTGTAAACTCAGCTGGGAAAATCTGCTTGAGGAGCTTGTTAGACGATGTCTGCATTAGCTGGATCAGATCAGAACTTAGTGCATCTCTGTTCTTCATCAGAAAGCCTGCAGAAATAAATGTCAAAAGTGACCTTAGACTTTCACTTTTCATTTTGATGGGATAATCATTAAGCAGATGTTTGAAACTTTTTGGATGACATGTAACTTATAATTTATATAATATTTATAATAATGGATTCTTAGACTAATGTAAGAATACCCCAACATATTCAGATTTGAACAAAAAGACTGTTGTGTCTTTAATTATCAGCATACCTTTGGAATCATAGTAGACAACTCCTGCAAAATGCTGGATGCCAAACTGCAAGTCATGGTTGTTCTTTGGGGGGATGTATATGTTGCTATTTTTGTGTTTCTCGGTCATCTTGCTCAGCATTGTGGTGTCCGTACCCTGAATTAAACATAAAAACAAAGACTTAAGGGTTTCCATTTGCTATAAGAAATTGAATAATTGTATCTTATTTATATTCCAATTATATCTAAAGCAACTGTTTAGAAGGCACATTTAGTGCCATGGAATAGCAACCTTAGGGAAATGGCTCTCTTCATCAATGAGGGCCAGAATGTTAAGAGACTTGTTAGCCAAAACATCCAATGTGTGCTGGTTGTCACAATAGTCAATGTTCTTCCAGAAAATGTTCTCCCGGGTATACTCCTCCTGCTCTAGTCTGAAGACATGTTTTACAAAGAACTGCTGCAGCTGTTCATTGGCAAAGTTGATGCAAAGCTGCTCAAAGCTGTAACAGAAAGAAATAAAAAATGCCTCATAGAGCTCTTTCAGTTTTGTGCCCACACAAATTTGTTAGGGTTAGTGTTTGGTACATATACAAGAAAATTAATAACACATTTACTTAATTACACTACTTGCAATTAATTACACTTGACTGCCTTTTATTTCCAAGAAAAAAAATTGTACTAGTATATTCATACTAGTACTCATCCCTAGATTGACAAATCTTTCAAAGTACTTAAATATTTAAAAGATTTTTAAGTACTAAAATATATTTACCCAGCTTATGAACTGAGTAATCTGTACAACTAGGGAAGGACCAAATCAGGTAGAGAAGATTATTCGCGATAACCCTCTCTCCTTTTTAATCACAATTAAATCATCCAGGAACCAAATCTAACTTTTCTCATTGCAGGAAGGGGTAGGCACAAGTTTTGCTTGTTTTGAAAGCAAACATAGGCGGGCACAAGGCAGCAGCTGTCAACCAATTACAGCTTACCTTGATTAATAAACAGGCATACCTGCTTGAAAAATCACCAGAATTTCATGTAAATATTCTAAACAATGTTAACCCTTGCGCACAGATAAAATATGGCTTGTATTGTTGACAATAGTTTGTTTACCTTCTGTAATTCTTATTTTGCAAGACCATATCATTTGAGGACATGGCTGGGCTACCCCTATTGCAGTTCATTCAACAGACATTCCAAAATCTCATTTTAATTTGAAGGGGATATTGTGAACTTATGTATTGATAATCCAAGTATTAAGGAATAATGTAAACACCAAATGTTAGTCCTTTTAAAGGACTTAAAGTAAAAGTAATATTTTTTCTTTAAAAAAATTATTGATTTTTTGTGTTCATGTGTTCAATATATGTGGTCGATAAGTCAGCTGCCTTGAGGAGTTAATGATGCATGATGCATGATGGCTTTAATCTATTTCAGGTCCTTGCGATTTGGGTTATCGCTCATAATTTTCATAGTCAATCGATAACAGTACAATCCCCCATCTCCACCTATGCATGATTTCACAACATTTTCTTTTGCTTTGACCCTGGGGAACTTTTTGTTTGATTTGGTCTGACCCAAGGTCAGCATCTGACAAAGGTCATTAGAGTACTCAAAAAAGTGAAACTGCTGCAAATAAGTGTGTGAAGTGTTTTTAACACATAAAAACAAGTTTTCATCATTCCATATCCTTTAAAAAAAATAAAAAAAATTACTTGACTTCATACACACCTATTCTGCATGAAGTTCTCAAAGCCAAATATATCCAGCAGACCAATGGATTTATGAACATAGCTAGAGTCCTCAAGAGGCGGCTTATAAATGATCTTGTTGATTTTCTCCACAACCCATACAAATAACCTCCCGTAGATGGCCTGAAAAGAGACACAGAAAGGGATCAATACCTTGAAAGCAAGCTAATAAAGCTAATATATGTCTCCATAAGTAAGC
This sequence comes from Hiodon tergisus, assembly GCA_025775045.1. Classification (NCBI taxonomy): domain Eukaryota; kingdom Metazoa; phylum Chordata; class Actinopteri; order Hiodontiformes; family Hiodontidae; genus Hiodon; species Hiodon tergisus. The sequence continues at coordinate 10,379 of JAOVYW010055103.1, read as the reverse complement.
CTCCTTCAACTCAACATTTACTTTATGGTTTTAGCTAACTGTGAAAGGTATTTGTAAATTTACTTGTACACAGTATATCTTTGTTCAGCTTCCTTCTCACTCCATTCAGCTGCTGAAGGAGCTAATTTATTAAGTACCAGTGATGAGGATTTTGAAGAGCTTGAGGTTGTGTCACTGCACTGTTTGACTCTAAATGGGTTGGCCTATGTTAACCATAAATTCTACAATTAAAAGTTCAAATAACCTGGAGTTAATATATATATTTATATATTAATATAGAGTTAATGGGCAAACTGCTTTAATTGGTCTTTATGTTGATAACTGATGACTGTATTGCTGTTTTTTTTGTAACTATGTATTTTGTACAATAGCTGTGGCTGTGGGTGTGGCTGGGAGAGGGTGAGAGAGCTGTCTATGGTTGTAAATTTGTTTATGTGTAGTGTAGGTTATGTAATGTTGTTTTGTCTGTATATGTTTTATAAGTTTTGTACTTGTGTCGAGGTCCCCCTCAAAAATGAGATGTTACATCTCATGTGGCTATCCTTTCAATAAATTCAAATACATTATCAGTTTTGAAGGTTAGAAATCAATTGATAGTGAGTCATGATTTTATCATGTTATTAAATAAAATAAATAAAATGGCATTGCCAGAGAGCTAACCATTTGACCCAACTATGTCTGAAGAAGTATCAGGAACTAGAAGGCACACAGTGTTTTTGTTTAAATTCTGAATGATTTTGCCTATTTTCCCTAAATGTGGAATAAATGTGCAATTGTGTCTCAGCTCCTCACCACTAACTACATCACGTAATTCGGAGAGTTCAGAATCACAAATGGGCTCCTCCAACGCTTTTAAGATGCAATACCTACAATTTACAAGGTTTTATTATATTATATAAAATTTTTGCTAGATTTAAGTCCCCATACCTTGACTAAGGCATCCCTGCCATCTATGGCCTGTGCTGAACTGAGTGGTTTTGAGACACTCTCTCGGCTGGTCATAAAGGAGCGCTGAGTCAAACTAGAGTCCAAAACCTTAAGATCCACCTAGGAAAAGACTTTTTTTTTACAATACATTATATTACATTAATTGGATAAAGTCTACAATCAATTTCAGCGAGAAATGGCACTTTACCTCTAGCAGTTTTGCAGCCATGTTTAAATGAGAAGTAGCACGGATATCACAACTCTCAAGGTTATTCAAGATGGTAGCTAAACAAAAGAAGCAAACAAAGAAAAGATTGTAGTTGTTTTTCTTATAGATGTTATTTAGTAGCTGCACCAAAATCAAAATTAAGCAAACTTGCCTACATTTACATTTTTAAAATAAATATTATTATATAAATATAAATTATACATATAATAAATTGATTAATAAATCATTGTTTCATATTGTTTAATCCCTAGCAGACCCTCAAAATCCACATTTCCTAGGTGTAGGAGCGCTGCCAGCAATTTGGAGATCTCCCAGCAGTCATTCTCTGTGAACATCAGGATCTTCATAGCTGAGCGGAAGTTGGCATATTCTTTAACATCATCCCGTCCCTCACAGCTGGTGCAGTTGCCCTGCACAAAAGTTAATCACTGGCTTTCAATTTCAGTTCATTACTGCTCTTGGCTTTTGTGGTAGCTTATTCAGAATAGAAACAACACTTATTTTGTGCTCCCTACAGTATTTTTAATTTGCAGAAATGATTAATGATTTGATCTGCAATTGAGTTTTACCTTATAGTCCTGCACCTACCAAAAACATTGTGCCAACTTGAATGTATTCAGAAAAAACATAACACAAAGTAAATAATTATTGGGATCTGTGACAATATGTCCCCATCGATTTGCCTCTCGACAACTGGTCCCTGCAACAATTTGCCCTATTCAATGTTAATAATATTGGCTACATGAACAACATTAAACAGAAATAATCATATATGATATGTATTCAACAGTAGGATAAAAGGTAATACTAGGCAGAATCCAAGAACAGTAACACCCACTTGGAAAGAGACTGTTACTGTTATTTAATTTTGAATCTCTTTATAATTGTTTGTTCTACCCGAATGCGATTTGAATACTGCCAAATTGTTTAATCATTCTAGGCAATACATAGACATTTTTGTCATGCGGCAAATTATTATGGTTATAGATTGTTGGGGGGACCAATTGTCAGGGGACCAATTGCTGCAGGTTGAATTCACAGAGGTGCTAGATAATTATTGTAATCATTTTATGTGGTATGACTAGATTTTCCTTGACGTAAAGTTAATTCTGTTACCATGGTTAGGTACTTGTATTCCACAGCATTTCCCAGAAACAGAATCTTCTTTTGCTCTTCTGCCATCCCCATCAGCATATAATAGAAAATATGGTAGTTTCTCTCCTCTGGAGCCTGTAACAGATTAGTATTCGTATACAGTAAGTACACATTATTAATAAAGAATCAAAGGTTTTACCCTGATAAGAAATTTATTTCCTCAGATATTTATATTGGAATTCATATTTCTCTGTTTACTTTTAACAATCTGTTACTGTTTGCACTACAAGGCTGATCTATTAACAATGCTACTCCGATTTTGTAGGTCAACAACTACAGATCAACTTTTTTGGAGCGAATAATAATTAATGAATGGCAACATGCTGGAAATTCTTACGGATTAAACTTTCACCAAGGAGAGTGACACTGAGGTTTAGCAGATACTAGGTTTTCTAGGGTTTTATTGTTTACAGATGATAAAATGTATATTCATTTTAAGTAATTTTTTAACTTCTTGACAGGGAATTTTCTTGTGTTTATGTGACTGGGGATAATTTGTAAAGACAAGCATTAAAAAGTTAGAAGATAATAAGTGATAAGACACACAAATTACACACTATTAGTTAGAATTGTTGCATTCTTTCATAATTTGGTAGAAATGTGTTACACTTCCCTACCTGGCGACAAACACGAGACTTCTCCAGTAAGTATTGTTCTACACGAGCCCCCTCGATTGCACCGCCTTTGTTGAATGTTATGTCGATGTATTTCCCAAAGCGACTAGAGTTGTCATTGCGGATCGTCTTTGCATTACCAAATGCTATCAGAGTAAAATAAAATATTAAAGTCTTTGCCATTAATTTATATATGTCACAATATTATTCAGCACTGCATGCCCTGGCAATAAATCCAAAGTAATATGAATTGCATACCTTCCAGTATAGGATTTGCCTCCAGTATCTGCTGCTCTATCCAGGAATGTTGACCACTCACAGCAGCTAGGAACTGTAACATCAATTTTGTGCTCTCTGTCTTGCCTGCTCCTGACTCACCACTAACAAAGGAAAAAGGATATACTGGAAAAAGTATAATATGTGCAAAATATCACTAAAATTAAAAAACCCGGCATATATTCAAATAATCTTATCAAGCTAGGCATTATTGTACTATTGAGTTATTTTCGATATATACAAAAAAGTTTAAGGTGGGGTGGGGAGACCTGATAATGCAACATTGGTTCTTGCGGTTCCGGTGCATGTTGAAGAAGCAGCTGTCTGCAATGGCGAAGACATGCGGAGGCAGCTCGCCTAGCCTGCGGTCAGTGTACAGCTCCACTTGTTCAGTGGTGTAGAGGGGCAGCAGCTGATAGGGGTTTACTGCCACCAGGATGGAGCCAGTGTAGGTCTGAAGAAAGCAGATGATACCTGCAGAACTGCCTTGGCACACAGGAAACCACTGACGGAACTTTTTACTGTGTTTAGAAGCACTGAGATAAGGAAATGCTACTTATCACATTATAACTAGGCATTACCTTGTACATTGGTAAATGTATTTTAAAAAGTAATGACATTTGACCATATGTTGCTGGCATGTTCTCACATTACCATGACACAAATCAGTAAGAGTAACAACCACACGTTGTGCCCTCAGATAGAATACTTGCAACCTAGGTGTATATCCTGATATAGACCCTTGTCTAAAAATACATGGTAAAAAAAGTACTGGAAATCTGAATTCTACAGTTTGGAGTGAGTTTTCACAAATATTGTACTTTATTTTAATTAACATAAAACACCTCATCAGATTAATTATTGGGTGTAGTCAAATCATTTTAATATGAAAGATCAGCAGGCAAAGTTACTTTCTGTGCTTTCATAAAGATCATAATAATTAATAACTATTCACTAGTGAGTCCCCAATTATGTTTCCTGGGCATACCTATAAAGTACAACTAATTGAATAAAATTATTATATTTCAAGGCTAAAGAGCAAAACTCTAGCATTTGAGGAATTAAAAAAAAATTTGATTGGTCTAAAATAAAAGAATGAGGAACATACGTAAATGATTCCTTCTTTGTGTCGAATTAGAAGGTTGCGGAGGAGCCCTGCCTCGTTGAGGTCTCCCAGCCGAATCATGTCATCTACCCCCTTCACAGAGGTCGGGTGCATGGGTCGCAGGGTGTCTTCATTCTTATTGTTGATTAATAGCTCCTAAAATGACATTGCCTTAGCTGTTTTAGTTTATATTATTCCAGATAAAAAGAAAATTAAGTTACCCTTTTTTTTTAAACCAAGTACCTTTCCTTCATCATCAATCAGCTGTAGTTGTCCGGTGTCTGTGAGCTTGACCTCAGCTCCAATTGGTATCCCGATACCAGATTCAACCCATACATAATCCCCCTGCAAGGCAATGGGTAAATGATAAAATATTACAGAAGAATACAAAATAATAATTTAAGCGGTGTGCTGAGTCCCAGTGCTGGCCAGCAGAGGATGGGCTCCCCCACTAAGCCGGGTTCCTCTCAAGGTTTCTTCCTGCAAGCCTAGGGAGTTTTCCTTGCCACTGTTGCCACAGGCTTGCTTTTGGGGGGTCAGGCCTGGGACATACTTTCTTTATGTAAAGCGTCTTTGTGACATGGTAACATGTGAAAAGCGCTGTATAAAAATAAAATTGATTGATTGATTGAAGCGGAATATTTAAAAATCAAATTTTTATTGAAATAATATATAACAATCAAATTGAAAGATTTTAATTCAGAAAATATCATTGGTGTATTTAAAATGTATTTACAGCTATCAAATTAATTTAAAATAAATATGGTAGGTATTACCTTTCTTAATAGCACCATGCCTGCTGTTCTTTACTCCAACCTAAACATAACAAAATTAAGAGGGAGGTTTCTCTTTATTTATTTATTTTATTAACTAGTTATTTTCTAAAACTTCGTTTTTGTCAAAGTTCAGTCTGTAGTTTCCGCCTTGTAAGGCACCTGTTATACAAGTACTGCAAAATGGTTACCATGCCCCACCCTAAACACTGCTCCTAATTCAGCTAAGGCTGGTGAGTGGTATACTATTGAATATTTATTGTGTGTTACACAATTAAACAAATTTACTCACAGCTCTTAACCAAAGAAGTTACAGTTTGCATATTAACATGGGTCTATGCACGATAGAGGTCACTATTTGAGCTACTAATTTTTATTTTCGCTGAGGCAAATATAAACTATCCCAATAGGCATATAAACACTTTATACACATAACAATCATTCACTATTTAAAAAATTAACATAAAATTATCATTTATATGTCATATTTAAATAACAGGAAAAAAGGACAGTAAATTACAGTAAATTTTATAACCAATTGTATTCTTATAAGAAGTATTTTAACATTCCCTTATACACCAGAGCATTCACTCTAATCCACCAAATTTATAATTTTAAGTTAGGTACAACTTGCCTATTTAAAAAAGAAAACTTTCAGACCACTTGCTATTAGCTGTATAATACTGACAGAATGTGAAAGAGTGGAACAATAAATAAAAACCTTGCTTCCAATGGTGGTCCCTCTGCTTCAGCTCCTCAGAGTCAGTACATGTCTCAGCAATGCTATCCAGTCTTCTCTGTCATGGGGAACAAGGAAAATGGCCCGATGTTCTAGCACCAAACTTTATGGCACTTTGACTTTGCTCTCATTCAATGATAACCACCAGAAAAAGATCCACCCATGAATGGGCGAGTCTAGGGGCTGTAGAGACAGAAAGTGAGCTTCCCATCTTCCCATCTGTCTCTTTTGTTTTCTTAGGTATTTCAATGTATCATGAATTCAATAATCAACATTTTCAATCTGTCTTCACTACAGAATGCACAGAGAGTGCCACAAAGATATTTGAGGTTCTAAGCTTCCCAAACATAACAAAATTTGACATCAAATTCCTACCACCAAATGAATCATAAATATTTAAATGACACATCTGAACTTTGGACCTTTGTGATACAAACATTGTAATCGTACTCACCCTTATTATATGGTTACAGAGATGCAATTATGCGGTAAATGGCAGATTGTAAAGATAGCAAATAAAATGCTAGGTGATGTCACTTTAAGTAGAAGTATAAATTGTGGAAATATTATCTTTTTTAAGGTGCTTGAATTAATTAATAAAGGGATAATGTGTGATGATATATTGCATGATTAAAAGTATTAAACAATATAAAGGATTGTAAAGGCCGGGAAAGTGTGTGCTTCTATTGTGTGCTTCAGTTTCAGGATTTTGTGAAAGCTTCAATAGTCTTCTCCTATCACTTCATCAAAAGAGCATGCAAGGATAAGGGGATGTGAATTCGTCCTCAACAATCTGGTGACCCCGACGTGATGAAGACGGAGAAGTGAGAAGCCAGGCTATTTGAGCATACAACGAATGAGAGGAAGCGAGTGACGGCGAAAATAGGGGTGGTTTGGATGCCAAGAAGGTGTGCCTAAAAAGGTATGCATGAAGCTTGAGAATTAACTCCCAGAGTGAGACCGGACTGAAAGTTTCAGCCTAGAAGCTTGTCTCACTGAGCAATTTTGTGCAGAACCCGACCAGTGAGTCATTCACATCCTGAACTGCATGTGTAATATGTTTTGCTTAAAATAAGCATATAACGTGTAGTACCATGGAAGAGGAATTCGATAGAGAATGTGAGGAGTATGGAGGATGCCCTGATGATTCAGTAGGGGGGCAATGGAATCAGATTAGAATACAATTGGCTAGTGGAGTGCCTAAAAAACAGCAGAAAGATTTTTTGGGAAAATATGATGCAGCCTGGAAAGAGCTCCAGAAACAGGGTCATATCCCAGGGAATCGGGAGAAAGTGTGGTGCCGTATTTGGCAAAGGCTGAGAAGAAATTAGTCAGGGGAGTGGGAGAGCATAGAGCGAGAGAAAAGGAAGCAGGTTGGATGGGTAAAAGAAAGTAGAAACAGGAATTAGAGAGAAAAGAGGAAGGGAGAGCTGCAGTGCATATGATAGCACTAGCAAACGTAGCTGTGGGCAGACGTCAGGGACTGACTAAGACAGTGAGCATGACTGGTCCAAGCGCTCCACCAGCTGGAGCAACGACATTATACCCAGATTTGACTCCCTATCAAGGCAAAAGACTCCCACCACCATATCCAGAACAACTGCGAAGGGCGCTGCAGGCACCCGTGTTGAAGATAAGAAGTGGAATGCTAGATGTAGAGAAAGTGTCTAGGGGAGAAGAGGCAATGAGAGAGTTGGAAGAGCTGGCCGACTCTCAGGAACAGTGCCTTAGAGACGCGGTGACATTGCTGAAGTCACGTCAGGAGGAAATAAATAAGACCCTAACGAGAATCCAGGAAAGCGGAGAAGAAAGGGAAGGAACTTTGTTACCGAGATTACAGACTACGTCCACCCCGAGAAAAGCAGTGAATCAGTCAACTGGCAGCAACCACAATCCATTTGCAGATAGAGCAGACAGAGATGGAACGAGAAGTGTGAGCCCACTCTTATGTGAGGGAGGGGGTCACCGAAGCATGAGGGAAGAGAAAGAGCATAACTCAGACGATGAGACAGAGTCTAAACTAGAAGACATTGATGTGGAGAGTGATGAGGAAGAACAGGTCTTTGGTGCAGAACTAACGGGAAGGCTGAGATTGTATGGAGATGAGTTGAAACCCTGTAAGACTCAGGGTGGGGGGAGGAGAGCAAAGGGTGTCAGATACCGCTCACAATCTCCAGAAAGAAGGGAGGGCAGCATAGCGGCCCGAACAAGGTCACGAACCAGGTCAGAGTCGCACGGGGAATTTATACTCCCCCTGCTGTCCAAGGGGAACGGCAGAGCTGTATATCAACCCTTCTCATTCACAGACATGAATGGTATCTCGGAAAAATGCCGGCCCCCACACAAGGCTGGCTGGATGACAAAATTTTGTCAATACACTAATGGTTGGACGCTGTGTATGGGAGATTGGAGAGCATTAATTGGCCGTCAAATCCCATTACATGAGCAACGAAAAATTTAAGCAGAAGCCGAGACTCGATTGGTCCCAGATGAGGCTAGGTTCACAATGTATGCTACGGCAATTGGCAACACCATGCGGTCCGTATATCCGGTACCAGATGGAGCATTGCATTCACTCACATTAAGAAAGTATGAGCAGGAGAGCAGAGTTTGCTCAGAGCCACATCGGCCTGGATCGATGTGTCAGGAGTCCACCCCAGCAGGGACAGGCTGCGAACCACATTGTTTAGAAAGGCTGTCTTAGACGGCATGCCAAAAGTGGTGCAGACACAGATGAATGATAATCCTGATTTGTTAGGCTGCGGCAATGGGAAGTGGGAAAAACATTTGGCTCACTATGTACGAGGAAGTAAAGCGTAAGGCTCTTGAGGCAGAACAACAGAGTGACACACCACAGCTGTTGAAACTCCAGTTAGACAGTGAAAGGAGGAAACTGAATGAGGGAAATAAACCTCAAAACCACCATGCTCAACTGATCCAACAGCTAATTGCTCCTGGATCAGCGCATCCTCAGACGGCACCATCGCCGCAGATAGTACCGGCTCCGCCCGCCTCACCGGCCTATCCACCGGGAAGGCCTCAGTATGGGCCCTATCCACAACAACAGGGATATGCTAGAGGGGGATTTAGACAGGGAGCGAGAGGGAGAGGAGCACCAATGAGGCAGACAGATTGCTGTTTCGCCTGTGGACAGCCAGGGCATTGGGCTAGAGACTGGCCAACCTATCCACCACCCCAGCCACAATATGCTCGTCCAATGGGAACAGGGAGAGGCTATGGACAGCCTCATCAAAGACCACGTCAACCGTATGTACACCAGGCTCCAAATGCGGCTGCTGCACCAGCTGGACAGTATCCTGTGACTCATGATCTCTACCCAGTTCCTGAGTGGGCACCTCACCCACATCATGACCACCAACAATGAGGAGGCCCGGGAATCTCAGACATAGGGTTGGCAGATCCCTATTTGTCTGTAAAAGTATTGAACAACAATTTGACATTCTTAGTGGACTCTGGGGCAAAGTATTCTACGTTGAATTGTGAAATACCAGACTCTAAAATAACAACAGACACTGTGCCTGTAGCAGGATTCTCGGGACAACCTGCCAATCTGCCTTTGACGACGCCGCTGCCGACTTTGGTTGCGGGCCAAAGGTTTAAACACTGTTGCATCATATCACAGCAGTGTCCAGTGAATCTAATGAGCAGAGACTTATTGGTAAAGAGTGGGGTGTCTATACTGTGTGGACCGGATGGTCTCATAGTGACGTTTCCTAATGGGCAGAGCTTTAACTGTTCCATTAGCCGAATTTCCACTCACTCACAGATGCTACTGGGACATGACAGGATGCCATCCGCTGTTAGACAATGGGCAGATATATATTGGGGACTGGTGCAACCTGAAACTTCAAAAGGGGGAGGAAGTCATTCCCTCTACACATTGTGGAAACCATGGATTCACATGCTGCATCCCTATGCTCCTCCTCCCGACCTGCTCCATGTGACTCTATTTTATGATCTAAATGAAAACTGGGTGTACCATGAGGCCTTCATGGAAATGGAGGGCAGTGTGGGTCGGGTGAGGTCGACATGTCTGTTGATGGGCCAAGAGGGTGTTGCTTCAGCCGTTGAATTACCTCATGATTTATGAGTTATATGAGATGTCTGACAAAGCCGAACCGCATGTGACTCTCGCTGTAAATACTGACCATCAAGCTAAAGAACTAGGCCCAATGGTGAAAAGATTAATTAACACCTCTGATTGGGAACAGACGCAAATCCCACAAGTGCTGTACTCAGCCTCGGAGAAAGCGTACAAGATTGTGCAGGAAGCCCATGACACTGTCTTGTTAGAACAAATTGAAAGGTTTCATGGGAGAGAGAAAACTGATCAACCTGATGCAGCAGCCATGCTGGATAGGATTCCGGACACATTGTGGTCCCAGGGCCCGACACATGTTGGATTTTGTTCCACAATACAACCTGTCACATTTGACTTACATCCTGTAGCTAAGCCCATATGCCAAAAACAGTACCCACATAAACCTGCTGCAGAAGAGGGCATTACAGACACCATTGAAGGCCTACTGGCCGCTGGTGT
>JAOVYW010055092.1:0-23374 GCA_025775045.1 Hiodon tergisus | reverse complement strand
TATTGCTTTACATGTTTCCCCCCCCCCCCCCCCCAGCGACTTCATGGTGAAAGTTGTAGAGGTTTTGGACAGCAGCAAGCAGAAGACACTGAGGGGCCATGATGCCCCTGTCCTGAGTGTGACCTTTGACCCCAAAGACGAGTTTCTTGTAAGTCTGTTGGCAACATTGGCATAGATTCGCTTGACCTACGACTTCTATGTCTTAGAACTGCACATTGTGTCTGAATCAGTTAGGCTGAAAGTACTTACTGTGTAGACCCCTGGTAGTTCATTAGAAACAAGAATCTGGTGTGAAATATCAGTTATATATTATCTGAAGGCATATTGCTATTGGTCTCGTTAAAAACAAGGATTTTGTGATCCCATTGAATTAGAAATACATTTGTGGTTTTTTAAAATCTTATCAAAAATGAAATATTTCTTCAATCCAGGGCTCTTCAAGCTGTGATGGATCAGTGGCTGTTTGGAAAATAGAAGACCAGGTACGGTTGGTTAAAGTGGTTTTGTTTCCTCAGCAGTGAAACCACCTAACCAGTTCTGTGCTGCAGTGTACAATACTGTACTCCCATTCATAATTACTAACAGGATTTGTATTAATTTGGGCTTTGTGTTCAGGGTTCAAGTTAATTGTAGCATTGCCTCACTCTGGTTCCATCTGGTGGTATCGTCTACAACACCTTTCACGCGACCTTTCTATCCTTAAACGGCACAGAAATCTTAATTTTTCAGGTGCAAGTGGTCAGCTGGAATGTGCTGCAGAAGTCCAGTGATGTCAGCAATGCTAAATCGCTGTGTAGGCTAGCTTGGCAGCCAGGTCCAGCTAAGGTACCAAATCACATTAATGATATAAACAGCTCTTTATAGCCGTAATGAAGTATAACGATGATTTATATACTGATTGGGTATGGCTTTCTCTTTAGTTCTTGGCTGTTCCAGTAGGCACATCGGTGCAGCTGTATGAGAGAGATTCCTGGAGCCATGTTAGCAGCCTTTCTGATGACTTCATTACCCAGGTAATGTGAGAATTAACATTGTGCTGCACAGATGCTAAATGCTATAAATTCATAGTGACTGCTACATTTTTCTTTGTTATTCAGAGTTTCTGGTTATTACAAACTAATTTATTAATGCCACTTGGATATGATTGGAGCATGTCATTTCTTAGGAAAGTGCTTGTGTATATATCGGAATTGTACCAATATATAATATAAATAAGGTGAATATTGGCATATTAGTTATAAGATAAGAGTATCAATATTAAAATAATTATTACCTTGGATGCTGGCTCCTGCGTGTTCTCATCCTGGAAAAAGTTCAAATGCTCCGGCACTTCCTGCAGCTGTCCAGTGGCTAACTGGTTATGCAATTCTTTTTGCCCCCTCCCCTCTTTCAGCCTGTCAATGTGGTTACCTGGTCTCCTTGTGGGAAGTTCCTCGCTGCAGGGACGGTGGGAGGTTACTTGACTGTGTGGGATTTGGAAACTAAGCTGTGTGTGGAGAGGTATAGGATCAAATCTGTTTTTGTTATTTTTTACAGACAGAAATGTTTATAAAGACTGTTGTCCCAGAAATTATAGCGGTCACAAAGAGTTATTTTTCTCTGCTTGTAAGAAATGGTAGTTGATTGTAGTTAACCTCTGCCTCTAGGGAGAAGCATGAGAAGGGCTACACAGTGTGTGGGATGGCTTGGCATCCATCTGGGGGCCAGATAGCCTACACTGACACAGAGGGTTGCTTGGGACTCCTGGACAAAGTGACTGCCGCCGCCTCAAGTGTCAGAAAGAGCGCTGAGGTCTGTCTCTCTCAGCACCTATCCAAATTCTCCTCTTATACTCAAGATCCTTCACTGCTCTGGAGTTGTTTTTTATAACATAAAGTACTTATCTGACTTGTTGTAACTATGTGCTGCGTTTCTTGCATGCAAATTTGCATTAATGTTGTTTTACCATTATATTTATTGCAAAGATGTTTATCCAGATATACTAGCAATATCCAAAGTACAAATTTTGGTAGTTGAGCAAACCAATTGGAAGTGGTAATACAATAAGTGCTATCTGTAATGCGTCATAGTACTTTACAATAGTGAATAAGTGTTTCATGGTATTGCCCAGTCTAGCTGTGATGTACAGGAGAGCAGCGGTATGTGTTAGTTTGATACTTCCGCAATGCAATAGATGCAGCAAATTGAAGTAAATTCTAGCTTTTTGTAGGAGGCAACTCGCAGAGACGTGGGGAACTACGATGACTTGTTTGATGGAGAGGATGATGGGCTGCTGGAGGATGGCTTGAGTGAAACCCGGTCGCCTGTGAAAAAGCCCATCTCCAGCGTCGTCGATGATGATGACGACGATGACCTCATGCCCTCCACAGGGCGGCCCCGTAACCGCGGGGCCTTCCTTGATGATGATGATGATAACTCTCTAGGTGAGTCTCTAAGTGAGGAGCATGGTTGACTGGTTATAAAACTGTATGCTGAAATATAAATAAAACATAGTGTAATTATAGGCTTTTATCTAAGCGTAGGCAGGTGTTTATACAGACAAAATGCTTAACTCTGTGGTGACGGAAACTGTTGATCTTGGAAGACTAAGTTCTCAGCTACTGAATATCTGGATTCTGAATTTGTTCAGATAAATTAGTTTGGATTGTTTTTTAAAGGTCTGAATTTGCATTAAACTTAGACCATGCAGAACTTGGATCTGACCCTGACTGTAAATTAGTTGGTTTGCTTTGGTCATGCACAAATGTTTTGAGCTGCGCTGTTACAATTTAAGTGTACTTTGATAAAAGCAATTTTTATTTATTTATACAAAATTGTTATCTTGACTTGATAACATGCAATTCTTAAGAAGCATGGGTGAAATTCAGCCTAAACATCTTTTACCAGCATTTTTGTTTGTAAATTTCGAGTTAAGAGCCGTCTGGCTTTTCCACGTGTCTTAATGAAATGTCCAATGCTAATACCTAACCATAATTTCCTTTACTTTGTTGTATCGGTTGGTGACTCCTCTCTCTATTTGACCAATGGTTGTATATGTTGGAAATTTTTAAATAAAATTAGTTAGTTAAGTCTCAGATGCCTCTTGTGGGTCCTCCTGAGTGACCGTTTTTTTCCTTGCAGGGGCTGACTCTGTGACGTTTGGTCTGTACAAGAATTCGGGTAACGATGGGGCTCCCGTCGTCCCAGTTGTGTCTCCGCCTATCTACAATGGGCCCATGCCCACCCCCCCACAAAAGCCCTTTCAGGCCGGATCCACCCCAGCACACCTCATGCATCGCTTCATGGTGAGAGGCCTGCTCTGGCAGCTTCAGTGTTATCGTAGCATCTCTAAAAGCACCTTGTTTGGTATAGGGGCTTTATAAAATAACTGGTGTTCTTTGAAAGTAGTGTTTCATAGCAGAATAGTTAGCAAAAATAGCTAATTTGGGAATGGGCTTCCCTTTAAATTGGATCACCTACAAACCAGTAAAAGTGACACTTCATGAAGACCAATATGTTTAAATGTTTATATAATATATGTCCCATTAGCATTGTTTTAGACGTGAATGGTGAATTAATGCATCATTGGCTTGTCAGGTGTGGAACTCTGTGGGGATTGTGCGTGGGTACAACGACGAGCAGGATAACGCCATTGACGTGGAGTTCCACGACACGTCTGTCCATCACGCTATGCATCTCACCAACTCCTTGGGCCACACTTTGGCTGACCTGTCCCTGGAGGCTGTGCTGCTGGCCTGCGAGGGAACGGATGGACTCGCCAGGTACAGCAGCTCTTGTCTAAGACTCTGGATAACTTGAGGCTTAGTGAGAGGTTTATAGTTCCATGTTATAAAATGTCTCATTGTGCAGTGCAGTATTACATGGTCCGAATCCTTAAAGTTTTTCCTGGCAGTTTCTATTTCGTCCTGACCGATTATATTTCCCTATGCAGCAAGCTTCAGTGCCTGCATTTCTCCTCCTGGGACACCAATAAGGAGTGGATGGTGGACCTTCCCAAAGACGAGGACGTGAGGGCACTCTGTTTGGGCCAGGGCTGGGCTGCAGCGGCCACCAGTGCCCTGCTGGTGCGCATCTTCTCGATTGGTGGTGTTCAGAGGGAAATCTTCAGCCTGCCCGGTCCTGTAGTGTGCATGGCAGGACACGGTGAACAGCTTCTCATCGTCTACCTCAGAAGTATGTGCATGGCGCTCATCTGGAGATGCTAATTGTGATGGTCCACTTTTGGATTCTATAGGGAATCATGTAGCTACATAATCTGCTATTTCTTTTTGTAATTATCAATAATACTAGCATCCACGTGTTAGATATGGAAATAAAATAAAATATAACACTGCGGGGATTGGTAAAACAATAACCTGAAATTTGCCCAGAGACTGGATGTGATAAGATGGGTTGGCTCTCTGGTCAGTTCTTCCGCTCTGAAACGATTAATAAGCTGATCAATGCTTTGAAAAATTTGAAACTCACTTACCCAAGGCAACAATTTGATGTCCTAGCCTTACCTTGTTGGAAAATTATTTGAGAACAGGTGTGTAGCAAAAGCTTTCATTTTGGCCAGTTTGTCAGTTCCTCAAGGACACGGAGGAGTATAAAACTAACCAACACCCCCGCTTCTGTGCTTGTTGTGATAAGGTTATTTCCTGAATCAGAATTACCAACGTGGCTAGAATTTCCAGATCACTGAATAATTCACTTAAGATGTTGACAAGGTATAATTCTAAGTAGTTGAAACTAATTTGATAGTTTATTTAGGCTCTCCTGGAACTTACCAAAAAGCTGAACCACAATAAATATGAATCTTCTAACATGTACCATTGGTTAACTGGGAGTCAAAATGGCCATTGTTTCCCCTATTTCTAATCCCAGGCACAGGGTTTGATGGAGAGCAGGCCCTCGGGGTCCAGCTGCTGCAGCTTGGGCAGCGGAAGAGGCGGTTAATCCGGGGGGAGCCCCTGCCTCTCTCACGCAAGTCCTACCTGTCCTGGATGGGCTTCAGTGCTGAGGGTGAGTCACTCCTTTCAGCTCTGTACCCCTCTGGTCTGTAGGGCTGCAACTAACGATTATTTTGATGATCTTTAAAAAAAAAATCACATTACATTTAAATAATGATTTAATAAAGAAAGAAAATACGATGCACAAATTGGCACTTGTGGAGTTGTCATTAACAAACACTGTGAACTGTACACACTGTAACACGTACCCTCTAGAGAAACTCTGCATTCGCATGCAAAAATGTTAACATGTCAACATGCTAAGACTAGCTCTCTTTTTGGAGGCAATGAAAAGGCGCTCTGGTGTTGAGGTTGCAGGGATGCATAAATAGGATTTTGCTAGCCTAGCCAACATAGGATATCTCTGTTTGGCTTCCACCAAAGCAAAGCGTTATCTTCCTTGGCTGGTTGTTTCTCAGCAAAGTATGCCTGGATTTCATTCCTCACTTGGTTGTTGACTCACTATTGTCCTCTTCACTGCTACCTTCAGAATAAAGGAGTGAGTCAAGCACAGAGGCAGACTTAGGTGTAGTAGTAGGGGCCTCTGTAGTAATGGCGGAGAGGGAGGTGGCTGTTGCACTGCTTGCACGCCCTTGATCATCGATATCCTTTCTCTCTCCAAATGCCAGTGTCTGCACTTTTACTTGCACATTAAAGACTTCCTCTGGTGGCAGAAACCTCTTTTTAATTTTATTTAAATCATCTTGGGTCCAAGGCAGAGGAGATAATCACTGTGTCTTGTGCACAATCAGTGGTCTCCTTCCTCTTCCCTGTAGCTACTCTAAAACTGTGCCCTGGAAAGCTTGCGTTTGAGCTACTTCAAAGACCACATTCTGGGTGGACTTCCATAGCCCCTTCACAAGTGGAGGTACAGCAGAAATGATAGCATATTTCTCCCCACTCATAAACGCTGTGGCACGTTCAAAGGGTTTCAAGGCTGTGGAAAGCTCTTCAAGAAGGCCCCACTGTTTAGCCTTTAGATCAAGGTATCTTTTGTCTTTCTTTGTAACGGATGGGTCGGACAGCGTGGCAGTTAAATGCCACCTTTGCTCAAGTAGTCGGCTTATCATATAGAATGTACTCTTCCATCTGGTGCTTACATCCTGAACAAGCTTTAATGGAATTTATTACTCCATGCAAGGTATCTTGTTATTTCTTCTCAACTAGTTTGGTGAAATGGGTCCTTGAGGGAAAACAGAATTTAAAGTTAATCATGGCCTTGAACCCTGAATCTTCCACTATTGAAAGAGTGGCCCCATATCCATCAGGAGCATATTGAGGATGGCATCTGTAAGGACAGCAGCTTGGTGTGGTGTGCATGGGGCGGTCTTCCTCAGAAAAAAATGTCATACTGACTTGTTTATTTATTTACTTACTTACTTTGAAATATGTATGCAACAGAATGTGCAATGTTTTTCTAGTTACTAAATGGTTAACTGGAGAGGATACCTTGACAGCTAGATATTTTAATATTGTGGATAGACTACCAAAATGCAGTAATGTAATCACATTTTCTTCTCAATTAATACAACCTCTGAATACAATTAAACAAATGTAGTATAACAGTTTCACTTCAGTACACCACTTGTTTTAAAGTGGCTAATCACACGTCATGAGTTTACTTCCAATCACAATCTAAGCGATATGTCTTATCGCATATTTTAACCTTCCATTTCTTTTGTGTCAGTCTCAAATGAAATTAATGAATTAATGATTATATTGAATCATCCTTCACTAAAGATAAGCCATGTCATAAGTCTGCTTTTTTCAATTTCTTTTTAAATTTAATTCTTAATTTAAATTGCTGTTGGCTTACCATTTGGAGTCTTCCTCCTCCAAGGAGCCAACATATTTTCGTTTTAAATGTTGTGAGGCTGTAGTGCTGCCGTGCCAGGTGAGATACGCATTGCAAATGTTGCACTTCACAACTTTCTTTGTGTTAAATAGGGAATTGCTTTGTGTGCAATTCATTGGGCTCTGTCATTGGAGCAGAACCGTGTTGGCAGAAGGGATACTTGGGAGTGCACAACTCGCTGTGTCTTTTCATGGATGGGGTAGTGCAGCCGACGGCCTAGCTGAGAGTAATCTAGATTGCGGACTCTGGACAAAGGGTTTCCTGATGAAAGTACCAGGATATGGCGATCCGAACTGCCGGGTGCTTACAAAGCTGGCTGGAGCCGTGGGTATGTTTTTGTGGCTCATATCGGCTCTCTTGTTATGAGTGGGGCAATGTTTAAATGCCACAGGATATCTGAACATCCTTGGCGATCAGACGCATCATTTCATGGCAGCAGTGTATCCATCTGTGAATGGGTTTTTCCCGCAGGATAATGCTCCATACTGCAAGGCTAGGATTGTCCAGGTATGGTCAGTGAATTCAGCTTTCTGCAATGTTCTCCGGTGTCACCTGATCTCAGTCTAATTAAGCATTTGTGGGAAGAGATGGAACAAGCTATTGAGGGAAGATCCTCCACAATCCAATCAGACGCAATGGAGTCTGCACGGGCCAGTATTCCTGTGGCATTCCTATTTTGACACCTTGTTGAATCTATGCCCTGACTAGTAAATGTATTACACAATACACAAAGTGGGTTATTGAATGCAGTGTGTGGCTGTGCTTGCTCAGTCAGTCTTTCTGGTTATGACATGTTTCCACATACAAGGAAGCCAATAGGGCTGTGTGTTTCTCCCCTGGAAAGGCTGGTAGTTTGTCCTGTACAGACATTTCTTTGAATTGGGGGAGGGATATTTCAATCTGGTTGAAATATTTTTTTTAATTTTACTTGAAATATTTCTGCTGGTCTTTCTCTATGACCAAGTTGTGGTCACTGAACCTGTACTCGGAGTGATGATATTTGTCTAATGGCTCGACTTTGTTTTTGAATTCCAAAGTATCAGATAAATAATTAAACTAAAAATTCAGATTTGTTTAACAGAGCTTGGTGATTATTAGTATGGATTGCACAGTTAGCGAGCTCTGAGATCAGTTGAGTTAAAGGAGTAATTTCAGGATTCCGTTCGTAAGACTTGTGTATCAGTATCAATGTAACCAGAATTTTAAGGCTTTAAAAAAAATGTTTACAGCTAAGGCTGCACGATATTGACAAAAATATATTGATATTTGTGTTTTAATATTGTGGTTTATCCAACATTTATTTTTTGATAAAGATTGATGTATAGATTGAATTAAATGATTATTGATTTTGAAAATGTTACGAAACAATATCCAACATTACCAGTATAAGCTAAAAAGTACATTATTTAAAAGAGGAATGCTGATTCAAACTTGACCGTTCTGCTATGCATCGTTTTTTGTGAAAAATGGAAAATGTATAAAAACACCAGTGCTGGAAAATGTGTAATGATCTGTCCTTCAAACCTCTGACCTCCCAGCACACTGGAATGTTGTGCATTTTCACAGGCACTCCCTGCTTGATGGACTCTGAAGGTGTGCTGCGCATGCTAAACCGCTCCCTGGGGAACGTGTGGACCCCAGTGTGCAACACACGGGAGAGTTGCAAGGGGAAGTCGGACCACTATTGGGTGGTGGGTGTCAACGAGAACCCGCAACAGCTTAGGTGAGACGACCCCCTGTCTCTCTCTGTGGAGGTGGCTGGTATGGAGCCCGCTTTGCTGTATTGTGTTACTATGGTGGAAGTGACGGTGCCGGTTAACATCCTTTTTTCGGTCTCCCGCCTCAGGTGTATCCCCTGTAAAGGCTCACGGTTCCCCCCTACGCTTCCCCGTCCCGCTGTAGCTGTGCTGCCTTTCAAGCTGCCTTTGTGCCAGATCACCACAGAGAAGGGTCAGTTGGAGGTAAGAGTTCAGTTATTTTGAAGAAACTGTGTGGAGTGCTCGTAAAGGATTGTTAAAAATGTTGTACACTGACTTCCCATTTAATCGTATTGTTGGTATGAATGCATGTCTCCCTTATCACCAACAATCCTTGAATTGGTGCATTTTATCAAACCAGCCTTTAGGTAGGCTTGGCCCCAGTCATACTGCATATGCCAAGATTGGAGATTAATGTCCCGGCTTCTCATTTTTGTTCCATATGATATGACTGAACCGTCTAGGTAAAAATGGAACATGAACAAAAAACAATTGCATGAGTACAAGTAAAAACATGTTTCTGAAACAAGGACCAGTACACAGATTTATATATTTTATATCACTGGGTGTTATCTCTGGTTACTAAACTTTATTACAATGAATATTTGCAAACTGTGAGAAGAATTGGAGTGTAATTATAGAAAAATGTATCCAATTTAGATATTTCCTCAGCAATTCTATTTTCTTGAGAAAATTATCCCCACTTTACCCCTACTCTTTACACAAAAAATGGAGGTGATCTATGGTGTTATGTGGGGGGGTTATAATAAAAGTGCATGCATGTGGTTATCAGGTTTAAACCCACCCTAACACTGTCTCCCTGTCTTCCAGGAGCAATACTGGCGTTCTTTGCTCTTCCACAACAGCTTTGACTTCCTGTCTTCCAGTGGGTATGAGATAGACGAGGAGGCAAAGAGCCAGGCCCAAAAGGAAGAGCAGGAGCTGTTGATGAAAATGTTTGCTGTGAGTCTCTGAAGGGTATTTGAAGCAAAACAAAAAAGGGCCTGGTATTTTTACTTGGAGTGAGCTCAAGATAATATTCAGGCATGTGTCTTATTTCCACGAGGTCGTATTGTAATGTTCCAATGCTAATGGCATGACGACGACCCACAGCTGTCTTGCACGTTAGAGCGGGAGTTCCGCTGCGTGGAGCTGGCAGAGATGATGACTCAGAGTGTGATGACACTAGCCATCCGCTATGCCACCCGCTCCCGCCGCATGGCCCTAGCGCAGCGCCTCAGCGAGCTGGCCCTGGAAAAGGCCTCTGCCCAGCAAGAGGAGGTGCAGGATGAGGAAGAGGAATACCATGGCGCCGGGTAATTACTTTGTTTTTTCTTAGTGTTGGGATTGATGACCTGTGTGTGTGTGTGTGGTAATACTTTATAGGATGATGGGAGTTAATCTTCTGCACGGGCAAATTTGTGTGCCGTTTTAACAAATGTATTTTTTTAAATAAACATTCCTTTGAGAATCCCACATGCATGGGCACAACTGGGACACGTGTGTGTTTTTTTGTTTGTTTTTTTCCCCCCAGCCAGCGGAGTGAGGCCCAACAGTGGCGCCGCCCACGGCCCCGGGAGGAAGAGGTGTGCCCAGAGGAGGATGGAGAGGACAAAGACAGCCAGGAGCGAATGGACACTGACGACGGGGTGCAGAGTGGGAAACCACGTGAGTGTTTCTCTGATGCTACTGGCCAGCATGGATAACTGAGCATGGAGAAAAAAACCCAGTGTCGTTGGACACTATAACCTGCTTTGTGAAGTAATTAAAAAATGGATACTACTGTACTATACAAGCGTCAGTTTGAATGTAAACCAAGCTGGATTTGATGGGGGATATATAGGGTGTGTCCTGTTTTTATTTATTGGCTAAAAAATCTGTCCCCTTTTCACTTCTAGATCCATTTAATAGAGTGGCCGTCTCGCCAGAGAAACAATCACCAAAGCCTTGTAAGTAACTCACTGGTAGGGAAAGGACACAAAGTTCACGTTTTCTTTATTATTAATGCATAATCATGTTACTGCTTTTCTTTTAAAATTAGTAAATTACGCTAGTTGTAACTGGCTGTACTTGGTTTGGAAGAATAACCATCTCCCTTCTTGCAGGTAGCAAAGAAGGACGTGTAAACCCTTTCAAGGTGAGGTGCCACTGTGGGCTGGGAACCTGAGGAGTAAATCTGTCGATGGCTCTGAATAAAGATGCCTGTGCTGACAAATAATGTTACAAAACTTTTTTAGCCTTGGCATTCCCGTATGAGCTTACGTTACATTCAAAGGCTGGATGCTGGAAATCTTTCACATGGGCATCTCCCCTTCTTTAAAATAATAAGTATTAGTTTTGTAATTTACTTGTGGTTTTGTCCAGGTGTCTGGTTCAGGGAAACCGGCTGGATCGTTGTCAAGTAAACCCCGCTCAACCAGTGTCCTGGACAGCATGACCATGTCATGCAGGAAACCCTCCTTAACCAGCACGTCCGGGGGGAAGCAGGGCAAAGACCCAGTGCTGAAGCCTCTGGCACCCAGACCCAAGTCCAAGGTACAGGTGTCAATGACATGGCACTGAGTTCCACAAGCAACTTTATTTTGGACAGCAGCCCAATGGGTGATGTGGGTACTCAAGGATTTTCACGTGCTTCAGATGTACAAATCGTAATATTCTTTTTTTTCATAAGTTTGTTTTGTCCATTTCTCTGTACAAATGGAATGGCAGGGACAGGCAAAATTTGTTCCAAAAAGAACCTGCCTGTGTAAATCCCACCAGCGCCATGCCTTCACTTTCAAATAGGATTGGACAATTCTCCCCTGGGTTGTGATTGCATCCATTTGAGGAATTGACCCTCCTTGTCATGATGTGTGTTTGTCAGACCCAGGCAACTATGCTGCAAATGACCAGCACAAAAACGGTCAGAAAGGAACAGGAGCCGGCGCCAGATGCACAGAAGCTCTCCGATGACGCATCTTCTGTTGCTCCTCCTAATGATGTAGAGAACTTGAAGTAAGTTTTTATGAAGTAATATTCGTGATATCTTGCATCGGACTCCTCAAAGTATTTTTTTTTTTTTTTTTTGGAATAAGATAAATATTTTTGTGGAATACATACTACAAACTTTGTTATATGTGGTAAAATAAGTTATCACTTAGAACAGCTGAGAATCGCAACAAATTTTTAAATTTGATTAACGTTTTATTAATGCATCGTTTTGAGTAGTGCTCAGTGCTAAATAAGTATTCATTATGGATCTAGCTACTTCATGTTGCCATTTGGAGATGAAGTATGTCTGTCAATGATGGAAGGGCTGTTCATGGTACACTCATATTTCAAATGTCCTGACCTGAGTTGGGTTTGGTCCTGAATCTGTCTTGCCTGTATCCCAGACCAAAGACAGGCTTTCAACTGTGGCTTGAAGATAACCGTAAAAGCATCCTGGTAGATAATCCAGATCTGGATGAAACCGACGTCATCAAGGAGGCCATGGGCCGTTTCCGGGCCTTGTCAGCAGAAGAAAGATTGGTATGACACAGTACAGTTACTTTGTGATTTGCAAATGGACAGAGGTTTTTTTTTTTTTTTTTTTTAAACGCTTGTAGGATTTTCAAAATGAATCAAAAGATTTTCAAATGTCTTGAGTTGTAAAACTAAAAAATTATAATAAAAATAATGGTTCAACCCAGATCCCTAAAATAGAATTCAGACAAGCTTCTTCAGAACCATCATGTTTCCTGTCATAAGCTATTATTATTGGTTGCTGTCTCTGAGTGTGGGCCACAGGAACGATCATCCTCAACCCTCTTCAGGGCTCTGTGACCCTGCATTCAAAAGTCCACTCAGCGTAGAGGAAAGTGTCAGCCGCTAGAGCCCTGGTGAGGGTGAGGAGGGGGCAGCTTGAATGGACTTGGGATGCCTGTTGCTTGGGAACCTTGATCAGAGATCGGGGGGTGGAAGTACTGTTCATTGATCGTATGCTAATAATTTGAGATGGGAGGGTGGTGCAGAGAGTAAATAAGCGGGCAGATGCAGGGGCACGACAGTAGCTTGCTCATTTAGGCTGGAGAATAGGAGTGGGAGGCTTTTTCTGGTGAAAAGTGGGCATTGCTGTTCATAGGCAGGCTGGGTGTGATGACTCATCAAAGGCTCCACCGCATCCCATATGAGAACTACTAGAGAAAACATTCTCCTGGGCCAGATCGCCTGTCTATATAGATTAGATATAAACTTAAGCAGTTTAAATCTGCACGGGCAAATTTGTGTGCTGTTTTCTCCCCTCTCTGGCTCTGGATATTAACTGTCACATCTGTTTTGATTTTAGTGGACCAGTTTGAAGGTCTATGTCATTGCTGCCATCCAAAGACTCTATGAAATATATTTGTGTTAAATGTTTTTTTTAATTTTTAATTTGCTAAATCACCACTTTTTTATAAACCAATCTTTAAGATTTAATTCGGTAATGTACTGCAAATCTTTTTCAGTCATGGACAGAAAGGGCAAAGGGACAGTCTCAAGACACGGCAGAGTTTAAGAAGAGAAAACGAGAGGAAGAGGAAAATGAAGAGAAAGAGAAGGAGGCAGAGGAGGGCAGTGCCAAGAAGAAAAAGCCATCGGACGCATCTGCAAAACTTTCTGCGTTCTCTTTTAACAAACACTGAAATCACTTAATCTGAACTTGGAATTGAACCTGACATGTCCCCTTAATTTGTATTTCAATATTCAATGCGGAAGTTGAATTTTAAATAGTTTCTCTAGAGCTGAATTAAAACGGTGAAAGTAATTGAGATGGATATAGTGACAACTGTAATACAGTTTTCATGGATTTTTGCAAGATGTTAAAGTGAAATTCTCCTGGCATTTTGAATATCCAAGCAATTGGTAAACCAACCGCACACCGATGACATACTTTCCACTTTGCTGGACAATAAAAGTCAAATGGCAAGTCTGTCAAGTGAGGCAGATGGCTGTCTTCATATTAGAACCTTTGTTACTTTATTTCACTGTTTGGTGTTTTTATGTATTTACATTTGATAAAAATGTTTGAATTTAGATTACATTTAATTCAAATGTGTTTTTCCTCTCCCATCATTCTTAATTTTGTAATTAGTGGGAAGTGCATGTTTTTCTTCATGTATCAACAGTAGTTCAACAGTTCCTACCGTTACGTTTGCAGGAGATTGTCGATTGTTGCCTTACTGATCAAAGATCAGGAACCACGGGGTCATTACACTTTACGTTATGTTGCACCGTTGCATCTGACAAGTGTTTTACTAACCATAGAGGCAACACTGAAAAACTACAATTTAGACCCGTGAACATTATGGTCTTTCATGTAGACCGATTCTAAACTAACAATTCAAATAAATACATTTACCAGAACGCATTTACTTTAAATAGGATGTGGATATACATATATTGGTTTGCACATAATTAACAGTTTCTTCCTCGTGATTGCCATGTAATTCTACAAATGCGGTTTAAAATCATTAAAATAATTAGCGTGTGACACCCTGAGTAGTAGATGTAAAAGGCAGACGTCTCATCCTCTTAGATTATACTGACAGGCAATGACGTACTCCACTTGAACCACCAATGGTAGTTCTTGGGGATTAGTGTATGTTTATAAAGCCACAGGGTAACAATGTGCTCACGCTTCATGTAGAGTTTGACAGACGTACGATTGGCAGCGGTTCTTTCGAGGCAGGTGATACACACTGAAACCAAGCTGCCGTCGATTTGAAATCACGTAAGACCCACATTTCATTCTAAAGTACAATAAAGTAAGAAGGGTAACTATAAATTCCGAAAAAATGGAACGCTCGAAACAGACTCAACTCAAGCAAAACGAAAAGCAAGCAGCCAATACGCACGACAACTCAGTAAACGGACATTTTGAAGGGATGGTGAAAGTCACGAGCCGGACCGGTGGTCCTCAAGGGGTACCCGGGGAAGCGAGTTCACACTCATCCACAGTTATGGAAAGCTGGAAAGAGGAGCGCACTCGAAGTGTAGAAGACAACGAAATGAGCTTGCCAAGTCTTGCTGCTGCATATACCACTATTCTTCGAGGTCTCGGAGAGGATCCTCAACGACAGGGACTTCTTAAAACTCCCTGGAGAGCGGCCACGGCCATGCAATTCTTCACCAAGGGATATCAAGAGAAAATCATTGGTGAGTTGTGAAAAACACCATCTATTAAGCATAGCTCATCATGGATAACGATCGTCACTTACTGTTTGTTTAAAAAAAAAAAAACCGGCGCAGTAAACAAAACTTTACGCGAAAGAGCACTCTATGACTCTGAGCTCTCCAATGTGTCTTGTCTGAGGAGTGCTTGTGGAACGCGACGTAACCGCTCACTATGATTAGTTATAGGTATAATAATTACCAGTCCTGGTTAAATAGGATAAAACGGAAACCAGATACTTAAACGTTATTTGTCATGCTATTGTCGTATACACATGTATTAAACTGATTGCGTTAATCTGTGAAGTATGGAATATTATAAAATATATTCCATATTTTTTGGTACTAGATAAAACAATGGGTAAATAAGTTTATTCAATTATTTTGGATAACTATTCTAAGTTAAATATACAGGAATAAAATAAAGTAGAACTTAACCCATGTAGTGAAAACTAATTTGACATCGACATTCCGTCTAAATATTCTGCACTTAACAAGTGAAGCATTCTTTTGTACAATCGTAGAGTTGCTTATAAATGCGCAAATAAACTGTTTTAAGACCCAACTGTGCGTCAGAAACCGACCTTGTTTCTTTGCTCTAATTCTGAGCATGTATTTTCACACACGAACAACCAATGTGTTAACATAACCAATAGCTGACATTTATTAGAATATTTGTGTAGGTTTGCTTCCACAAAATGTATAACCATTTCCTCAAAAAATGTCCACCTCCATGTCTGTGTGATCTGAAATGTGAAAACTGCCTGTACAATCCCACAGGTAAGTATGATAACCACATCTGTGTTGGGTCTCAAGAGAGTTATATTGGGTGAAAAATGATGCAGTCCCTTCATAGCTGTGGTCTAAGTGGTGGAGCCAGGGAGCTGCCCCTCTCTATTTTATTCCCATCCCCCTTAGGTACCACATCTGGACTTGGTTTTGGAGGGTATTAGGGGCCTTCTGCAGTGTAGAAGGAATGTGTTTGTGTGCTTTTCTTTTGTGTAAATGAAATTTTGGAGTGGTTTTGTGATTCTTGATTACACAAGACTAATCCTGTCTGGAGGGGAGGTTAGCTGGACTGATATCATTTCAAACATGGAGATAAATCGATTGAATTATTTTTATGAATGACGGATGCTTAGCACAGATGCACTTAAGAAAACGTTGATGGACCCCCCCCTTTCTGTTGTGATTGGCTTCCGTTTAAACATGTTTGATTTGACATATGTGTATGTCCCTCTGTGTATGTATGTAATTTTACAGGTTTGCATAGTTGCCTATGTGTGTACGTGTGTTCGTGTGTGTGGCCTGATGACTCATACGTGAGTGCTGGGGGCAGAGAGGAAGTAACTGTGCTTAGTTCTGTGTCAGAGGCTGGCACCGGGTCTTACTTCAGCATCTTACTCTTTCCTACTACTCTTCCCCGGGCTTACTACTGTCCTCTACTGGGTTTACTTTCGCTGACTCTCCTTTTATGAGAATTTAGGTAATGCATTTATTTAAATATTTATGGACCAACACACAATTAAAGGAATTAGAGAGAATACCTTTACCAATTTTATCTAGTCTAGACCCTTTTGCAAAATGTGTGTGTAAGAACACTCAGTGGCCAGTTTATTGGGTACACCACCCTGTTTGTGAAAATGTATCACTCAGACCAGCAAGTCACTTGGCCATCGCTATACCAAGCAGGTAGACGGGCACTGAGGCATTCAGTTACTCTTCGATACTGTTCGAACATTATAATGGGCAAAACTAGGAACGTGCGACTTTGATCATGGTATGATCATCGGTGCCGGGCATGCCTGTTCCAGTATCTCAGAAACAGTCGTCCTGCTGGGATTTTCTCACAGTGTCTAGGGTTTACCCGAGAACGGTATGACAAACATCTAGTCAGTGGCAGTCCTCTTGGCGAAAACAGCTAATTGATGTGAGAGGTCAAAGGAGAATGGTAAGAATCATGCAAATGACACTGCAGGACAGCAGTGGTGTGCAGAACGGCATCTCAGAACATGTCAAGGACGACCTTTTGCAGCAGACGACCACACCAGGTTTCACGTCAATCAGCTGAAAACAAGATAAAGCGGCAACAGTGGGCATGCAATCATCAACGTTGGACAATTGGAAGAGTGGAAAAAGATTGCCTGCTCCAACGAATCCTGGTTCCAGTTGAGTCATGTTGATGGCAAAGTCAGGATTTAGCATAAGCAGCATCAGTCCATGGACCCATCCTGCCTTGTGTCAATGGCAAAGGCTGCTGGCGGTGGTGCAATGGTGAGGGGAATGCTTTCCTGGCACACATTAGATACCAACTGAGCATGAATGTACCACTACCCAATCTGTAGCAACTGTGTGATGCAATTGATATTTAAACTTGAATGGAACTCCATGGAATGTGCACTGTTATAGACATTTTTGCATCATTTGAGAACTTTTTGAACAACACCAGATTAATAGCACTTTGTTATCTAAGCTGAGCTTCCCAAGAAGTCCTGTTTATGATTTTAATATCAGTATTATTATTTTTATTTTTGTCTATTAATTTGTATATTTATTCTACCTGTTGTAAAGTTGTATTTACTTTCTGTCACCTAAATATAATGTTATGTAATGCACTTTAATACTTCTACTAGACACTCACTCCCAGGAATCCATGCCAGGTTTATACATTGAACACTTTAAACCCTAAAATGTGTCCACACATCGCTGTATCCTCTAAATCCCCCTCACAGCACCTCCATATATTCATAACAGAATATAACATATCAGTTTAGCCATACAACCTAATCCTTTTTACTAGTTAGCTTTTAAATTGACTTTAATTTACTGAAAGTAAAAATACATTCCTCATAGAATTTTTTGATGACTATGACAATAATTCTACAACAATGATCTCTGTGCCAGATCATATCCCCCTTAATTAATATTTATAAGGTGTCTATATTTTGTAATATCTGCTTTGTAACTCACTCATTATTAAATCAATAATGGATATTGTTGGTTACCAACACATAAAGACTTGTATTGACATTAATATTGATATTGAAAATAAGATTTAAAAAACAAAACATGCAACCTGCTTTAAGTTTCCATACCAAAGATAAAACAAGTATTATTTATTTTAGCATGGTTACCATTTTACTTTTGGCTAGCTAGCAGAGCTAACTGCCAGTCAAGTAAATTGGAAGTTTATTTAAGTTGGATGCAGTGTTGTGACATAGGACATGGGTGATGCTTGCTTGTCCCTACACTAACTATAGATCAGGGAATTCCAATTGTCGCATTTACTTGAAATTAGATAAACTTCATGAACTCATTAACAATACTGTATTAAATGTAAATAAATAACTAATATATTATTACAGTGGTCCAGCTTTTTAGGACTGATTTAGGTGCTTCTGTTGGGTTCTTTCTTTATACACAATAAGTAGCTTTCAAAGCTGCAGTGTCTAACCTGGGTATTGGAATTGCCATTGAGTTTGTAAAATGATCACCAAAAAGTCTAGGAAATGACAATTAATTGAAAGTGAACCGTTTAATTACAGATGGACTGGTTTTTATGCTAAAATAACCTTTATTCAGCTGCTTACACTCATTTTGTTTCTAGTATTTAATATACATTTTCAATTAGGGATATTGAGATACTTGCACCTTAAATCTGTATGTTGTGGAGATACTCAACAGTCTTGCTGGCAATAACAAATATGTCAAATTCAGTACATTTACAAATTCAATATATTTTATAATAGTTCATAATGGTTTTCCGGCACTGTGTGCCTAGCTGCTTTCCTGTGGTTAAAAAAAATGTAAAAATCAAGTGGCTACATAGCTACCTTAAAGAGTGGCATGGTGAAGCCATAGTGAACCTTGGCGAACAGAATGAGAAATTCAAAAAGTCACACTTAATTGTTCCAATTTTTTTTCCAAAAAGGTTTTCTTTGAGATTATTCTTAATTAAAACGTTATGAACTCATACCAGTATCAGAAATCAAGTAAATGAGTATGATAAATGAATTAAAATGAATTAAAATTAACTAATTTATCAAGTTTATTATCATAGAATGTTGACATGGTTTAAACTTAAGTAACTCTACTGATGTAACACATTGTATGCCTTTTTCATAGGTGTCCAATGCTCATTAAATAATAATACATTTGAATCTTTTCCTTTATAGTTGTACAGTAAATACTTTTCAATAATTAACCAGCTTATTGACTCACGCTAACTGCATCTACATATGTAGTTTAACAAACTTGCTTCACATTTTAGCTTAGTTTTGGGATGTAATTTTCCTTTTTAGCAATACAAAGAACAGAGCACCCACATCTCCAAAAACATGCGCTGACTGCTTCATTGACGTTCTGACAATTTGAAGCGTTTCCATAGCGACCCATTGTCTTCTCTGTGTGTGTGTTTGTGTGCACATGCGCTTTACTGGAGGTAGTGATGCAGAGAGATGACTTGGAGCGATGCTGATTTGATTTCCTGTTCTATTTATTGCGTTGCCCTGTCAGGTGAGAGCCATGGGGAGGTTTGTTGATGACCAGGCCGTTGACAACCCTTTCTTTGAACAGCTGATGTGCTGCTTTGGGAAACCATGTAGATCTGAGACTGGTTTCATCAATAGCCCTTAAGAAGCTACTTGCATTTCGGAGGGTTGCTGATTGTCGTCTTCTCTATGAGTATAGAGGCCCAAAACAATTCTGGTTCAAAGAACCGTAATGAGATGTCTGGACTCTTGCTTAATATTTTAATTGAATTCTCGACCCCCATTGTTAAAAATGTGTTTTTAAATAATAAGTCTTTGAGTGGAAGAAGTACTTTATTGTGACAATATTTAAATTAAATGTTTCATGGGACATTGATCTTTAAATTAAATGAATGATGTGGAATTAAATATGAGTTAAAATGACCACATTAATTAAAATCGAAGTAAATTTACATAAATCTGGAAGGGTTCCTAAAAGACAAATATCCTTTTAAGGTTGCTTTCCAAAACATCATATAGTCTGTAACCACAAATGCAACTCTTTGGAGTGATTAAGAAGAATGTATTTGCTCATAAGCTCTTTCTCACTTAACTTATATATCCTGCAATAGTTCTCCTGCAGTCATTCTGTCCTCATTAGTCAGAGATTTTACTTGTGTTTCCTTGGATACTTTCTCTGCAATGAGATAGATAAGCAGTCAGGAAATTAAAAAAGCTGGGAGAGAAAGGCAGCCACATCTTCATAAACAGATAAAACAGGTTTATTTGAACAATGATAAGAGCCAGAAAAATGAAATAAAAACAGGAAGAGTGACGGGCAAAATATAATTACCCTGGCTGACCAGAAAGGAAGAAAAATGAAGAATTGTTTTAAGTTTCTTGCCACATTGATTGTCTTTGCGCTACAAAATCAGTGGTTTTGCCTACTTTTAAAATAGAAACCCAAACAGTTTCTCCTTTTTTTCAGATGTACTAAATGATGCCATTTTCGATGAGGATCACGATGAGATGGTGATTGTAAAGGACATTGACATGTTCTCCATGTGCGAGCACCATTTGGTCCCCATCTTTGGCAGGGTAAGACTATCAACCTTGCCCTCATCACATTTAGACCTTACGTAATCCAGGCAGGGGTGGGTGAATGCCATTGATGTCATTATAAAGTAATTGATGGCTAGATGCCCACAGGGTCTCCACCTTTAGGTAAATGTCATTCGCTCTTATTGATTGCCTATACTTCACATAGGCAGAAGACCAGGAAGGCAATGGAACAAGAGTCGGCAGCTACCCCTGCCAAGTGAAATCCTGTTCTTGAAATAATTATTTGTATTAGATTAGAATGAAGTTAGGGAAGGCCAGCTAAAGACCACGACCAGCTACCCTGATGGCCAGTCCTTAATGTGAAATGGGTTTGACATTTAATGGTTCTTTCATAAACATTTAAGAAAACTAAAAACTTGTTATTATAAGTGATTAAAAAATATATCAGAACACTTGAATGTATCAGGAACAACTACCACCAGCAACTATACCTTTGCCTGAAATTTAACTGTGACTCAGTTAGAATCAGTACTCACTGAATGTGTAGTGGCTAAGTAACATAGCTGCCACATTATTGTGATGCAGTAATTTAACCTGTTGCACACCTTTGTGCCACTCAAGTCATTCAAATTGGTATGAAAATTTGGAATTACAAAAGGCTAGCAATGTGTTCCACATATTTCCACAAATGAACGTAGCTGGTGCAACCATCACTGATCTGTATTGACAGAAAGCACGCACTCATTAGGGCATTCAAAAATGTGCATTGTTCAATGGATCAGACATGTGGTTTGGTTCCCTGGGTTACACTGGAAATTGGTACTCTAACAGTTTTGTGTGTGGATTCATATAAATACAGAATGATGATTGGCTGAAAATTTTATTTGTCGTGCGCAATGTGTGCGCCAGTTCTAAAACTGGTGAGTATGTTTTTTAAATTTATTTACTCAATCTGCTTGGAAAAAAAAACTGTTCTTAATATTCAATTTTAATACTTCAGTGGAATCATGTATGTTCAGATGAGTAGTGCGATAACATCTGTCTTTTATGAATTGTATATCTCATTTATGTTTGTGGGAGGTTTGTTATATTTCTAAATAAATTATTTAGGGCATATACTGACTATATTAAAAAACCTGTCCATTAACATGCTCAAATTTCAAGAACCTAGCTTGTAACAGACAAGGCTTTTCACAATGGTATGCCTTACAGCAATAAAAGTAACATTTGTTTTATTATTTAAATTAATTAAGGAGGGCTCTCTCCTTGTCCTTCTTTTGGAAACTGAATGAAATCTAAAAATGGCTTTTTTTCTACTCAAACACTAACACAAAGAAGACAAAAAAATAAACATCAAAGACTAAATTTATGTAAGAAAGCTTGGGAACCTAAGACTTCTATACAGTTCTGTATTTTAACCAACTCAATTTGTGCAATGAGATGTGAAAAGTATTGTAGTAGAATTTGCACATTTTTGTATGACACAAATTTCTCTGTGACTAAATGCACTATATACAAATATCTATGAAACTTGATTCATATGGAGAAAAAAAAAGACAAGAGTGGGTTGGTCTCACAACTTGGTCTATCAATGCCTCAATTCAATATTACAGAAACCTGGTCTGATTTATTTTGTTGTTGTTGATAAAGTCGTATCTATATATATTTTTAGAAGGATGTTATGAGTGGGGACATCATTTTTAAAAACATTGATCTTGTAAAATGCCAAGTGGTGAGACTGGGTTGACTACACTTATTCTTTACCCATTTATAAAGTTTCATAGATATTTGTATATTCTCCCGCAAATTAAGTCGCAGAAAAATGTGTTTGAATAAAGCAAAATGTACCCAAATCTGCTGCAATACTTTTTACATGTTATTGAACAAATTGATTGATTTAAATACATCAAAAGGTTGAATGGTTGGTCCTGAAGATCCAATGCCTTTTCTTTTTTTGTTTGAAAGACCACCTCCTTATTAATTAGGTGTGATTAAACTCCTAATCTTATTTAAGTTTACTTAAAACCATCATGATGTTTTGCATTTGGATTAATGCTTATATGTAATTACCAGACAACTCTACTAAGACCTCAGTATGAGAAAATCTCCTAGTCTGGATGAGAATTGCCATCTCGATGATATGGACTAAAATTATCTTTATATGCCTTATATGAAAGACCTTGTTTTAATTCTAAGAGTTGACATTTGGTATGTTCCTGCTATGCCCATCACATCACATTCACCCCCCCCCCCCACCCCGCACATGTTTGCCATTTAAGACAAAAGGGGAAGTAATCAATCCCTTTCATGGTTCAAATGGCTGTGATGATAGTACATGCCATTGATCAAGCCGGCAGAAAAGGTTTTTCTGTCATTTTGTTTGTCAGCCACTGTCAGAAGCTGGCCGTTTCCTTTCCTTCCCGCTGATAGCTCTCTGTCGTCACTCCTGAATCCCTTATCCGTGCTCATCTGTTTACTTCGCATCTCGTCACTCCCGGAACAAGATAATGACTCACGATTTCTCCAAAGAGCCACTCATTTTATTTTCATTCCCATCGCTCTTGTATCACTCTGTGTGTAATAAAACATAGATCTCGGACTATTATTAAAACTGACCCTGTAAGGTGCACAGTGTGATACACAGAGCACTGTTAAAAATCTGTTTTTTGTTAGTTGTTATAAAACTAATACTTTTACAACTTCTACTACTACTAAGGTATTTCATATTAATAACACATTTATCAATTATTTTATTACTTTATTATCAGACTCACTTATCCAAACAAGAGAAGAACATTACACATTAAAGAAATTGATTGGAGGTGGGTTCTGGATCAGTCTGAGGGCCATTTCAACTATGAGGAGCCAGAGAAAAGGCAGGAAAAACGAGTTGTAAGGTCTGGGGAGAGCTTGTAGATGAGAAAGGGGTGTAACAGCTAGCCTTTGGGTTTTGAAGTAGACCAGAGCGTCTAAAGCCAGTAAACAGAGCAGAAATTCCCTATAGCATTTGTATAGCAGGGAAGGGAGGATGTCAGACAAGCAGTATCATTCTGGTTCACTTGGAGATAA